>JANHGN010023329.1:19429-85884 GCA_024605025.1 Megaceryle maxima | reverse complement strand
GTGGGGGGGGGCGGGTGTGGGGGGGTGGGGGGGGGGGTTGGGGGGGGGGGGGGGGGGGTGGGGGGTGGGGGGGGGGGGGGGGGGGGGGGGGGGGGGGGGGGGGGGGGGGGGTATCATTCTTCATGCCCCAGATTAAGTATCAAGACAGGAAACATGGACTGGAATTACATCAGACCAGCCGCATGTGTTTAGTCACTAAACAAATCTGCATCTTGCCCTAAGCTCTAGTAAATCTATCGGACTGATGCTTGTTATTGTTTCCCCCTCCAACCTTCCTCCCCCTGAACACAACCCACCCCCTCTGTCTGCTAGTAGACAGCTGGTGTGACGCAGAATTTTAAATCTCATGGTTTTGTGCCAGACCCTCTCCTGACTCTGGGTCATGGGCTGAAACACTTGGATTACTGCTGAATGAGCCTAAACATGGGGAGAAAAAACTGCTGCACAAAGATGCACTGTTTCCTTTTCAAAAGATGGTTCGCTTCCTCATCCCCACTTCCCAACCACCCTCTCCTTCAGCACACTGATAGTTTTTTTCAAATTATTCAAGCCTTTCAGCAACACTACTTCGTGCAGCAAGTCAGGGCTGCTGTTGCCCTCACAGTGCCTCCTCGTTTATAGACCAATTATTAAACGTCTCTCTTAATAAAAAGCAACATTTGAACTTCTCGTGAAGATCCAATGCTCTTCTTCTGGACTCCCCAGCACTCGTGTTTCTCCAGGAGAAGGGATACTTATCTGATAGTTATCTGAGAGAGGGAAGTTATCTGAACAACGATGGGCCTGTGGGATAGCCTGTTTGCAGAGGAAAGCCTGGTTTCACAGAGGCTCCTATCCTCAAAATTGCTGGCTGCAGTGGGGCTCAGCACTTTCAGCAGGCTGCAGGCTGCTCTGCCAACACCATTTCTGTATCACTACAACATTAAGAGTGAAGAAGGTTGCCCATCTGTCCTTCCTCCACCCTCCAGGCATGACTGACATGGGTGTGACAGCACACAGCTGGCTCCACAGAGTGAGGCATGAGGGCAGAGGGAAGACAAGAGGAAGGAGCAGAGGGAAAGAGGCAGCAGCTTGAAAATGCTGCCCTGCGGTCTCAGCGTGGGAATTCCTCACCACACAGGGGGAAAATTCAGGAGATGGAACTCGGACGGACTGGTGGGTGGATGGGAACAGGCGTTGAGCATGCACACAGAGAATGGAGGAGGCTGTGCAAGATTTCTATTCCTCAAGGCCCTACTCTACGTTGTCACCAGCTGTCTCACAAGCATCTAGATGCCACAGCAACCAGGATGGGGGGTTGTCTTCAGAAGCCTCAGACATAAAGATGTATTTAAATAAGCAAGTCCAGTCCTTTCCGCATACCGTCTGCCATGGTTGCAACAGCAACTCTAGTTCTTCAAAGTATGGCTGCTCGAAGGGAGGAGTCAAGTTGTCTGACTCTGGCCCAGCAGATGAGCAGATCTGCCTCCAGAACATAAATGGGTAATTCAAAATGCAACCTGATGTTTCACAGAGTATGCGGCTAGGTGGGACTACTATGATCATTTTCTTCAAGTATTCAGCAAAAACTCTGGAATTTCATTCTTCTCCATTTGCAAGAAGATTATATTCACTGAAGAAACAGGTCTTCTAGAGATTACTGAGCATTTATACAAAAGCTTTTCTCTGCAAAACACTTTAAAGATGCTCTCTGTATGACATGAATGACTTCATCTACACATCCAGCCAAACTGCCTCCAAATCCAGACAAACTGCCTCCAAATCTATAGGCTCTCTGCACCTGGAACACTAATGCAAAGAGGGAAAGGGAAGATGACTGTCCAGACAACGATAATGGAGACACTGGAAGGGGGAGCTTTGAGCTTTGTTACAGCAAGAATGTGGACAAGTTACCAAAGAAAGTTCCCCTGTCCTCTAAAGAAACAAAGCAATGGCCCCCTGAGGAAGAAACCCTCATTTACCCTAAGGAAGACATGCTCAGAAGGTGACAAAGAAGCAGTGGTTTGTGCAGCATTTGTAACCAGAGGTTCTTGCAGCACCCAGGCTTTCCTTCAAGGTCTCCTGTTAGAATCTGAGTGAGGCAAAAAATGCTGCACAACAGACTGGGCAGCATTTTCAAATTCCCTTATAGGCAGCCCTTGTCCCCAAAGCTCCAACTCCTAGATGACTTGTAGATATGATGCATTATGAGCTACTTTAATCTGAAAGTAAATAAATCTAACAAATGTTTACATGTAGAGACCTGAAGAACTCACAGGACTATCTCTTTCTATCTCTTTCCCCACCAGCACCTTTTTTTTTTTTTTTTTTTTTAAAAAAAAAGCTTTCTCTGGTTCTCCTCTTCACCCTTTTTATGACTCAGTACAGAAATCCATCTACAATTTTGTAGATGAACCCTCAATTCTCCACTCCCAGCCTCAACCCGCACAGCTTCCTCTCCTTTCACTTTTCAAGCAAGTCTGAAAAAAAAGAGTTCTCCCATCTGACTGTAGCTGTTCCTGCTGCATCAATATGTGTATAGGAGCATATTTAAATTGTGTATTCAGACTCTTTGGTTAGCAGACACCAGTAACTGCTTACTGCTAGTGAATCCTAGAAAACCAGCTGCTCCACAGGAGGCATGGGAGGAAGTGTGATCTGAGCATCATTTACAGCAACCATCTGAAGCACTCAGCCTTGCAACGGTCTTAATGCTCTACTTCTGCTCCTTTGCCCTTGGACGCTTGCTGCAGCTTGTGCCGTGCACTCTGCGGGGACTCCCCACATGCCGCAGCTGTAGCTCAAGGGCTCTGTTCAGTCTTAGCTGTTAAAAACTGCACAGATCCTGTGTTTAATTTGTGCTAATCTTGGTGTCGAAATGAGATTTGCGCGGAGCCAGGATTCGTGCTACAGATGGATATTGTGCAACTTTCTGTCTTGGCTAGGCGGTTTGTGCATGAATAGTATCTGTCCTGAGGAGTGTAAGAAATCACTCCTGAAGTGATGACACAGACCTACTAATAGCCTTTCAAAGTGTCACATTAATAACAAAATGACTCCACAGCTTGACAAAGAAGGAAGAAAAGCATGGAACGTATCACCCATGCCTATATGCATCTTAAGAACTAAATTGTCTCCTACATCTCTGTGTCCAAGAAAGATCCAGCTGCATGCCTGAGCTGCTCACATGGACTTCTCCACCCAATGTCACCAACTGCTAGGTGTGGAGGTCCTCCCAAAGAAGGCAAAGCAGACTGCTGTGACGTGAAATGGACTCCTTGGCAGAGGGCCAGCCTTTCAAACCTGGCCAGGAAAACTCGAAAGTTCACAACATGGACATTACCAACCTTTCAGAGGAATCTTGATTCCACCGAAGTCAACTAGCTGAGTTTACTACAACCAGTTTCACCAGAGTTTGAGCTGCACTCTTAATCCATTGCAAAATTGTAATTCTGGTCTATTTGCTTTTATAATCACACCTTCAAAACAAATCTGCATTCCAAATAGCCAGGACAACTATCAACAAATTTTGGCAGAGGCCTGGAGCAGAGCTGAGTCTGCTGAAGGAAGGACTATTGCTCAGCTCCACTTCAAATTTAATTGTAAAATTGGGCTTAACAACACTGGAGAAAATTTTGCACCACCACAGCGCTGAACAACTTTTCTGAAGCCATCACTTACTCGGAAACCCCAGCTTTTCAAAGAAAACAAACAAAAAACCACTCCACAGACCAGGAATGTCATTCTGATTTCACCCCCATAAACACATGGCAATCAATGAGGTCATTCTTTCCAGTATTTCCAGTACAGTTCAGATCAAAATCAGCTTTATGAATCCAAACAACCCATTCTAGAAGATGTCCACTTTATCCAGGTCCCCAGTGGTTTGAGAGCCATTTGCATCTGTAGAAGTATGTTTCACAGCTGCCAGAGTGTTTTAATGGGTCAGCCCTAATATTGGAACGTCAGTCTTCCCTCATCTACCGGTCAGGATCAGAGTCAGACCATTTCTAGTATTTTGAAGGGGCTGAAGTGATTTTCTGATGGAAGAGACAGGAGAGAATGGAACAGGAAAATCTCACATGAATTGCAGGAAAAAAAAAAAATCAAGAGACTAAATAAAAATCCTTTCAAGGGCTGAGTTGGGTTTAATACGGTGTTTGAATCTACCAAGAGCTGGCAGATTAGGAGATGAGCTGGTCTAATAGCCTTTAAAACACACACAACACACACACAAAGGATTTTTCAGTGCTGTCTTCCATCGGGTTTTATTTCCTTCTGCGTGGACTCCTATCCCACTGAGACAGCTTTAAAAAAGAATTCCAGAAAGAGACTCTTAATTTCCCTCTGACCCGAGGTTTAAATTCATCTTCCCCAAAATAACTTTTTTCATATCCTTGTTTCCTAGGCAGGATTGCAAGCTTTATAGCAGTGATATTTGAAAAGCACTGAATTTAATATTACAAAGGGAGCCCCTTTCTTCTACGACAGACTGTGGTCTTCTTTTTATGACCACTGAAATAAATAATTGCTTTTTTGGCTGCAGGTATGATTCATTTGTACTACCCCCAGAAGAATAAAAGCTTTTTTATGATTATGGCAAAAACTAGAGAGTGTGTATTATTTCTTAGTCAACATTTTTGTATTAAACATGAAGTCTTCTTTCTTTTGTTACCTACAGGACTCATCTATTGATTTAAGACACAAATAAAACTCACTGGATAGAACAAAGAAACAAAAAGACTGTGCAAAAATCTATCAGTTTACTGAATTACTACACCTCTGAACATGGCACTTTTTAATTAACTTTTCTGAAGTTGCCGTTGTGCTGTTTATTTGAATATATTCTCACTTCTGTCCGTTTGTCAGGCATGAGATTAGCAGATGGCAACACCTCTCCTGTTCCCCTTGCTCCTTCGAGGACTATACCGCAAGGCAGTATAAAACAACTTGTTACCAGTTAGTCTAATGGTAACATTCAGCCCTTCTTCACACTACAGGAAGAACAATATTATGGATCAACCAGACCTCAACGCACCTTTCAACTAGTTGAGTGATTCATACCCAAATGAGTAGCTCACCCAAACTAAGAATCTCCAGGCCACGACAGAGGCACTGCCACCTCCAGCACATAACCCTGCACCCACTTGCTAACCAGTGAGACCTTCTTAACCCTTTTAGGAATCATGACAACCACAGGAAAAGTGAAGTTCAGACCTAAGAGGCCTACAGAGAGGCTTCCTTACATGGTTCTCTGACAAACAGTCCCTGTCTATGCCCATTAGGAAAGCCAAGCGGGAAACAGGGTGGCAGCAGCTGTATTTAAATATGGTTGAAGGTAGCTCAGTTCTGCTCCTCAGGGCAAACGGGGCTTCAGTTTAAGCCTAGACCCTCAGGAGTTTTAGGAGGACAGAAACCAAGACCAAAGACAGCCCAAGCGCCTCTCTCAACACCAGAAACAAATTAGCATAATCGTATTTTCCACTTGAAAACTAATTTACACATTTCCTAACAAAGTGGTGCTTTCTGAGGGACTTTTTCAAGCTCTACTATCTGCTGCCAGCTAAAATATTTGGGGACAAAGGCCACTGTGTAGAGTGTGCCTCTGGAACTGAAGGGAGCTCTCTGTTTTCCTGTTTACGATGGCCACACAAATGCAAACCAAGCAGATCAGGATACTGTCACTGGCAGAACCAGCTGTTCTGTATGTGACATTTTTCAACCAAGGAAACCTATAAATATCATAGAGCACACAGAGATAAGTGAGGGAGACAGATAACTGAGAGGTGGCACTCGTAACACTTGCCAGATTGTCTTCAGTCACCAAGGCTCCCTGTTTTCCCACTGGAATCGGTTGCTGCTTCACCATTTACTTCAGTATCAAATCTGGATCTTCCAGAAAAGTTTGCACTGGGACCCCTGCTCTGTCAACAGGACGCACGGTGCTTTGCAGAGGGAGCTGAGGATATTCATTAAGTGCTGAAATACTGTCCCAGATCTTCAGCAAACCGACAAAGTTTTCGAAGGCATCGACTTAGAAGTGTTTCTATCTTCTTTCCCCATCAGACTTCTTAGGCCAATTCTACATTGACAGGTTTGAGGAGGAGAGTTCAAAAAATGAGTTCAAAGTCAAGCATCCCATTTGAGTCGCAGTTCAGAGATTGCTGCTGTTTGTTAACGTCATCTTCATCAGCGTCAGGAAGCATTACACCAAAAATGAAAGGATTTACTCTGTATACAGCAATTTAACATTACAAACCCAGCTACTGGGAAGCAGGTTAAAGTCCATTTCCTCTCCTTCTGTAATGCTTAAAGCATTGCAGAGGCACCAGCAGATGCCAGTGATGCTGGTAGTACTGTAATAGCTAAAAAACAAGGGTTTCTTTTTCTGCATAAAAGCAACCAAAATCAAGCTGAAAATATCTCCAAGCTGGGTCTTCAGCTGCCATAAACTGGCACATCTCTACTGAAACTAGCAAAGCTCTGTGGGTATTTGCCTCTGCATTCTTCAGTGCCGTCAGACACACCACCTAATCCTAGTGTTGAAAAGGGCTTCAGTGCTTCATCTGTTCTTGAGAAACTGGGAGGTAGCTGAGGCCACTTCATGGAGCTTTAAGAGCCCTAACTAGAAGATGGAAGCTCACGATTGCACAAGGGTTCCAAGTGCTAAAACAAGAACACCCCAGCACAGCCACCACTGCTCGTACCTCCCTAGAGAAACCATCACCTTAAAAAGCAACCATGAAGTCGTATTTTGAAATCAGGTCTCCTGCTAACAGTGCCCTGTAATGGGTCCCACCTAATCTTAACCAATAAGTTTTGCAGAGTGAGATCATAGCAATCAGAGGAGAGTGGAAGGCAGAGTCATGTGACTTCGGTGTCCGAGCCCAGAGCTGAATAAGGCAAGTCAGAACAAAAGACTGCCTTCTGCACTGGCTCCATGGAGCAAGAAGACAGAACAAAGTAAGAGACTCAAGACCCTTTTCCAGGCAGCAGCAGCTATTGAGAGCCAAAAGCAAACAATCAACACATCCTGAAGAAATAGTTTCTTGCAGTCTTCTTGCCAGCCTTCATGGGTGAGCACTGCTGGGGAATAAGAGGTGACTGTTCAAAGGCAGGCCCCCAGTTTGTTGAGGAAACAAAGGGACATCCCCGCAGCCCAGCAGCAGCTGAGGAAGCAAGGAGATCCCCTCCTGAATTAGACACACTCAGCAGGAGCACATGTACACAACCAGTGGTGTGCAGAGGTGACTGCTGCCCATCAGTGGCCAGGGAGTGAGAGCACATGTGAGCTTGCAGGCACAGGGCGGCACGGGGTGCACGGTGGGGAGGCACTGCTTGCACCCAGAAGCACTCCTGTGAGGCAGGCAGCCTTCTGGCAGCCAAGAGGGAAAAGCCCCCTCTGAGATATCCCTAAATGACATGAAGCTGCTCCAGTCCAATTCATTTATGATGATGATGAAACTCAGAAGCAGGGCTGTTTCTGAGAGGTCTCTGCCGCAGGGGAAGCTGGTGCGTGTCCAGTGCATGCAGCCGTTTTGCTGGAGTTTGCTCCTACAAGAAGAAATCTGGAAAAAAACCCTCCCTGACATTCTGGCACGACCCAAGAAAAACAGGGCAAAATCATCCGTCTTAACTTTCAAGATTTTCCCCAGAGAGTTTCACATACCTCTAATGGTACCTTTGCCCAGGAAACAGCTGATTCAGAAACCTTTCCTGAAAGTTTATTAATAATAAACTACTAAAAGATTCTTTTCCAAGCTGTGATTAAACTTAAATGACTATCTAATAGGTCATGTATAAAATACATTTATTTCATAGAACACTGGTTCAAGACACCCAAATATTTTGTCACAGATGACTTACTGCTCAGTGAGGCAATTTATCATGCTCCCTTAAACCTGAGAAAACACTATAGGGCCACTGACTTGATTCTTTCCTAAACTGCTGCATGGAATCATTAAATCATGAATATGCATATGTCAAGTAAAAATATTTCAGTAGTGCTATTGCATTAGTTATTTTAGCTCATTCTTAAACAGTACAAGCAAAAGGAATGTGTGTATGGCCTAAGGACCATCCCTTCATACAGCTATGCTTACAAAGCAACCAGGCTGTCCTGACTGGAAAAGAAACCACGTCTTGGAGAACCACATAAAGGAAAGGAGAAGGAAATCCTTCCACTCCAGAGGCAAAGTCAGTGTCTTATCTGTCTCTTACAGCAACGTAAGACTCATGTTGCAACAGACACCTGGCTTCAGCCTCACAAAAATCTGCTCTCTGCACGCTGTCCAAAAGACCTCCCCGTTCCTTGAAAATACACTCCCCGTGCCCAAACCTCCAAAGGCCAACTGTCCTGAGGGACAGAACCATAGCAGGCACATGGCAAAAAAGCCCTCACCAGGCTTGCTTAAGCAGAAAACATGCTACATTAAGGGAGTCTGAAAATGGCCTCAGCTTAACCATCCCTTTGCAGCCTTTGGGTTTCCATTCCTTTCACACCAAGCAAGCTCAGATAGGGTGAACATGAAAAAAGCCCCCCTTCCCCACCTCTTGGAAAATCCAGGTATTGCAAGAGGTGATGAATATTGGTTTGTCCACTGAGTCATGGTGAGTAAACACAGCAGCTAGCGCTGGGAGTGGCAAGATGGGGAGGAAGGTACCACAGTTGCCAGGAGTGAAGTCCTACCAAGGAGATGCCCAAAGCTGAGCACCAGAGACTGTTTAAATCATCACAACCCTTCTCATTTAAGAAGTGCTCTCAGGATCAAACTACCTACTGATTATCTTCCTGCTGCAGACTACAACTTCCCAGGCGGCTTCAGCCAGCAGTGCACTCTCCCTGACCACCTGTGTAACACTGCTCTGGTAGCACTGGTGTGCCTTGTAACTAATTCCCGTGTGATATGGCTGTTAGTGTACTGGGGCAGGGGAGAGAGGCACCTTCTCAAGAAGTATCTGATCTCTCCACAGTGCGATATCTTGGTTAGGAGCTAATTAAGATGGCTGTACACATCTAATCGCTCTTCTTACATATATAGGCATGCATAAAAACGGGCAAGAAAAACCATGAAACAACGATGCTAAACCCCAGTTTGCAACCAGTTTGTGTGTGTGTGTGTGTATGCATGTGCTAAAAGCCTCCATAAAATGACTGGGAATGGAAAATCTACAGTCTTTAATTAGAGCAGAACACATTTCAGTTTTCATCTTGTGATCAAGAATTCTACAGAAAAATCTATCTCCTCTTTAGGCAAAGAAATCTTGACACTCAGAAGGAGAAAGGATGTGTTTGTTGCACTCACACACAGTGCCAACGGGCTACACTGAAAAACAGCCTGAGATTTAGTTATTTACGTATCTAGAATAAATCTTAACAGTTTTGCCAAATTTCCAAAAGGTAGAAGAGACGAGAGCTTGATGTATAACATGCAGACACTGCCTTGTACAAACAGCAGGAGAGATCCTGAACTACAATGCTGCTGAAAAATTATCACAGAATGCTTTGGTTGGAAGAGACCTTCAAGATCAGCTAGTCCAACCTTAGACCCAGCACTGCAAGCCCACCCCTAAACCATGTCCCTAAGCACCAGGTCTGCTCTCCATTTAAATGCCTCCAGGTATGGCAACTCAACCCCTGTCCTGGGCAGACCATTCCAATGTTTGATAACCCTTTCAGTGAAGAAATGTTTCCCAATATCCAGCCTAAACCTCCCGTGGCACAGTGTGCATCCATTCCCTATGAATTTCAGGTGGAATCTGAATCAGCATGCTCCTAAACTCCCTATTAGACAGAAATTCAAGGACTCCTAATACTACAGCATGACACAGGCTTGAAAATAAGAGGGTTTGTTTTCTGTGGCTGTTCTGTTTGGAAGGCTTGCAAGACAGCTGTCATCTACTTTGATTAAGTTCCTTCACAAAACAGTCTTCCTGGAGTGATGCCTTGAAAGAAATACATATTCATGCACATCTCTTAGCCTGCTTGGAGTCCTACAGGAGTTTTGGGTGCACTTTACAAAATATGCCATTGCTGCTCACACAAAATAACATTCAAAGAGCAATGCAAGTTTAACTTGGACCCATTTGTTTTCAGTTATTAGTCTACTCTTTCTATGTTTGTTGGGTTTTTTTGCTTCTGCTGTTTCCTTGCCCCCTTGCATCCCTTCCCACCCCCACTTTCCCTTGAGGGCTGAAATTTTAATAAGTCTAACATGTGAGGCTGAATTAAACAACAACAAACAGTTCTGAATACAGGGAGGCATGCAGCTTAACATGGTAATGTTCCTCTCTGCCTTGGCCAGAAACTGATGGGCAAATTAATGCTTTGCTGCCAGTAATGGATCTTATGGCTGGTAGACAATATTTTACAGTCAAAAAGACACCAGACATTGACTCTAAATGAGTTATGCAAACTACAGTCTATAAACTTTTACTTTTCTGCAGTGTCAAGTTCTTCTTTAAGCACAGGTATCTTTTTCTACTCAGAAGGCAGAGTCCCATCATTTCACAAGAAGTCAGGCTTAATGTATAAATTAGTAAATACAATCCAATCAGTGGAACACAAATTTGCTGCCATTACAAATACTGTCAGCTATGTTTTTCAGTTGTGCCTTCTCTGCCTATTTTGTCCTTATTAACTATGTCAGTGTCAGAAATGTTGTATATTTACAGGGTAAAAAAAAAAAAGTCTTCTGAGTTGCAGCTAAGGGTAAAATTATTGAAAACAGAGGATCCAATTAAGTACAATTCAGGCTATAACAAAACTTTCCTAGTATAGCAGCTAAAGTAATTAGCATCCCAGTAACTGCTTCTATCTTACAATGCCTCATTAATGACATTTCTACATTCCCGCTAGGAAATATTTGTTCAATGTAACAAGCACTTCAATTTAAGGAAGCAAATGGATCTTTTGCTAAGATTAAGTCACTGTATTTATGGAGAACAGGTGTGGAAACTCCTGCGGGATTTTGAAGGTACCGACAAGAAAAGAAAAAGAAAGTGCTACAGTAATTTTGACAATGGGAGGAAATGGGGGAGAAGGATATGGGGAAAAAAAAAAAGTACTACTTACAAGCCTCGAAGACGAAGCCAGATTTTCTCTATTTGCTCTGGCTGTAGGTATTTCAGAGAGTTGCTCTCAAATTCTTCGATTTCCTTAGTGGGTGACTCCATAGCTGCAGGTTACGGCTTCGGTTAAAGCTCAGCGAGGACGGATGCTGCCCCCCAGACATGCACACACTCCACCTTTAATGCTGCCCGGGAGCAGCCAACATTTTTGGCAGCCACTTCTCCCCCCTCCCCGCAAGCAGGGCCGCGTGGGCAGCCCGAAAGCACTCAGGTGTACGACACGGGGGGCAGCTGTGCCAGCATGCCACCATCCTCGGGCTCACCGAGGGGATTACCGGCTCATCACACCAATTTTTTCCTTTTGCCCTTAGGTTTTTTGCCGGTTTTTGGGTTTTTTTTCTTTTTTTTTTCTTTTTTTCTTTTTTCACAATAAGCCAAGGATGCGATCAGTAATGCCAGCTGAAGGATCTTTATTCAAGGGAGGAGGAAAATCCCTTGCTGACAAGTGAGCTGTCTGCACAGGCAGCCGGCCAGTCAAGCGGCAGCACGGGTCCCAGGGCTGGGCACCGTTTGCCCGAGCGGCAGCCTACAGTTCCCTCCAAGCTGCTCCCCGTCGGGTCAGCCTCGCTCCCCCAGCCTTGGAATTCATGTTTTTCCACTTACCAGCAGCGCTGCCGACAGGCTCGAAACCTGACAACTGAGGAAAAAGTCGTCTGTCAGCATAGCCCAGGCACAGCTTCTCTCTCTGCCTCCCTCTCTCCCGCACACACACACAAACACAGGCGCGCAAGAGAGAAGAGGCTATTGGAGAAAGACTGGCTCTCATTAAGAAGCCAACCAAGCCAAACCTTTTTTTTTTTTTAAAAAAAAAAGGAAAAAAAAAGAAGGGTAAATTACAGAAAGTCAGCGACTCACTCCTGGCAAACAGCCATCTGCTTCATTGCAGTCAGCCTGCCTTCCTGAGAGAGCAACACGCAGCACGGGCTGTACGGCTTCAGCTGGGGCAAAACCCACTCTCAAAATAAATTAATCAGTAAAGCACCATTGCCTAAACCCCCACTCCCCCCCAAAAAATGCATCAGGGGAAGTCCATACACTAAAGAGAGATCAAGCCCAACACATCAGTCACAAATATATTGATGCCTTCCAACAAGGACCACAAACAATGCATTAAAGAAGAATACATGCTTCATAATGCATGAGGCTTGAAACAGGAACTACAGATTGAACTCAAAAGGTTTGCACAGGGGAGGTTAAAATCCAGCTCTGCAACAGGACTCCTGACTCCGGGTCCCTCGGGGTGCCCCCATACTGACCTCTGGCACAGCAGGGACCAAAACAAGGGGCATCCCTCTCTACACTTGCAGGGTTCCTGCTGTGGGCAGAAGGAAGGACAGGAATTTCCTTCATTGCACCGACCCAATCAATCACTTCTGAAACTCTGTCAAGTGCCCCTGCATGTCTCTCTTTAGTTAAGGTTATTGATGTGGTGCTTTCAGCCAAAGCCACTAGAGCAGAGGGTAAAATAACTGTCAAAATATTGTCTGAGCCTTAGCACATTCTGTCACGTATGGCACAAGTTGCCTCTGGAGAAGCAGACTCTGCAAGGGAGAAGCTCACCGTGTGAGAAGGACAGGTTCTGGTGAAAATATGCTCACTGGTGATGACTTCCAACTCCAGTTGTGTTAGTCCACACACCAACACTCTCAGTAGCTTGTAGAAATGTTAGGAATACATTATTAGGCTAATCAAGCAAGCAAGCCCCTGTTTAAAGGGGGGCAATAAATCAACTCTTAGTCATGTAATCTGACTACTTCAAAATCCAACCAAGCAAAGTAAAACCAGATCATCCTGCCTGCACAGAGAGGCCTGCCCCAGGGGGAAAAATAAAATTGCAGATTTAGACTTCTATACAAAATCAGTTTGGTTTCTACTGTGGGATCTGTTGTGCACAAGAGGGCATATAACGGGGCTGAGGCTCTGAAACTGTGCCGCCAATTTTGTGTAACAGTTTACAGTTCACTCTCGTTTCTGCATATTCAGGAGTGCTTTTCATACACTGCAAAACTAGAAGCCTTGCATCCGTTAACACAAAAGGCAGATTTTGCCAGCAGGGGAGAGTTCACAAAAAGTTTTGAGGTAAACACACAAATCTTTACATTTTTCTTCCAAAGCTGAAAAAGCGCCAAGGTTCATTTTAATTCTGGTGAGATTAGACACAGCTCCAGAAAAAGTTTTCATACTGACAGAAAGAGAACAGCTTATACTGGACTAAAGCTTACACTATTATTAGAGTTTTACCAACTTTGTAGCACTTCTGACCTTGTCAATAAGATGACCCAGTCCTACTCATTCACCAGTAAGATCCAGAAGCTCAGTCACATACCTCATAGGTGACAGGTAATAATTTCCCTACCCATCTCAGTGTCTCCATCTGAGAACTTGCACAGTGTTACCACCTACCTATGGGAAGAACAGCAAGTTCCACCAATGAGGAGGAGACTGTAAGAGCACAGCGCTATCAGCCTTTATTATTTCTGCATCATTTTGCCAACATGCATTTGATATTAAACTTTCCAAATGCAACCATTCCATTTAAGGAAACTTTGCAGTGTTTAGTATTCACCCAAATCAACACAGTGATGCTGAGATTTCTGTTTTTCTGTAGAAGGCAAAGCTCCCTTCACCCTTAGCTCCTATGGGTTTTAAATATTTTTTTAAAAAGCCGTCATATGTGAAAACCAGATGCAGATATTCAACCCCATGGCACATGGCCTACCACGGTTACATAAAGCAGCCAGCAGAACAAAAATCCCCATTTACACTTCATTTTTTCCTCTATACCTCTTTCAATTCTATTGCTGGATGCACAGAATTGCATTTTTCCCGTTCAGCTTTAGTCAGAAGCTTTTTCCATGAAGTTTCATTTATTACCAGGACTCATCATTGGAGCAGAGATGTATTACCAGCATGCCACAACCCATACACTTTTTAAATAACATTTTCCCTTGAAACGATAAACAGATTGTCTCCAGCTCAAGAGTAAAATATAAGTCAACAACAGTCTGATGCTGGTGTAACCTGTCTGTCTGTGCATTACCCATATATTATCCATTTAACCAATGACTCATTTTTTTCCTCGGCAATAATCAGCCAGTCAAGCTTAGCAGAACCCAGGTAATTTTCACCTTCACCACATTATTATTTACTATGCAAATTATGCATTTAAAATACCAGATGATGCCAAAAGGAACACATACGTAAGTGACAGAAGAGAAAAAGTTATGAAGGAAAGCAAAACCAAATATTTTCAGCTGATATCTAAAAGCAAATAGAGAGGGCTGGACTAAGAATTAAAGGAAAGTTAGTGTAGGCTGCAGAAATATCAGAAAAATTATGAATTAGTGTCAGTTATGAAGACAGACATAGGGGGAAGAGACACTGGGTAAGCCAAGATAGCAAGGTAAAGAGAAGAAAAGAACAATGAGATCCTGTGCCAGGCTAGGACACCTCCACAGACTTGAAGAACTAAACTAATATTGAGTGGATTCTGTTAAAAAGGTGGTACAGGAGAACGTAGATATCCTACCAGCCTTCAGTGGTGTGCAGCCTTTCTTTTCATTGTATTTTCACCTCCAGAGGCCCTTGAGATCATAAGCTACCTAATACAAGGACTGTACATTCTGGTAGTTAACTCTAAAAACAAATAAACTCAGGAAGTTGAGATAGGAGAACGCAGACAAAAATGCCAGTGCAACCCAACTATTAAGGAAACTAGGGACTGGACCAATACAATGTCACAGCAATGATACTTTATGGGAATTATGGGCAGAAATAGGGCTTTGGGAAACTAGGTGATAGCAAAGCATGAACTGGAGAGGAAAGACAACTGGCAAGAGCAACACAAGTGTTGGAGCCTGTGGAAGCAAATGGAAAGTCTAAAGGTGACCACAGAGGAATCAGGAACATGTCTGATGATGCCGATTCTGCCAAAGGCAGAAATTTTTACAGTTGTGACGCTTTGCTAAAGAAAGTCAAGACAAAGACACCAGTTCATCTGCTCAGTGTAGGCAGAGATGTCACTGACAAAAGAGCTGCTGAAGACACCAGGTAGCTTCCTGCCTTCTTTGATTTTGTGT
The DNA here is from genome assembly GCA_024605025.1 of Megaceryle maxima. Lineage (NCBI taxonomy): Eukaryota > Metazoa > Chordata > Aves > Coraciiformes > Cerylidae > Megaceryle > Megaceryle maxima. The sequence goes on along the minus strand of JANHGN010023329.1, from coordinate 70,696 downwards.
TGGTGATGCAATTTGGGGCTGCAGTAGGGAAGAGGTTCCTAATGAGATTCCACACAGCAGCATCATTGTGGCAGCAAAGTAAAAGAAGCTATTAGCAAGAGTCTCTCCCCTTCAGTTTCCATGACCTCAATTATTTGGGTTTGTACAGAAGATGAAGTCATTTGAAGCTTCCTAGAAATAAAGTTTCCTTCCTTCTTTAACAAAATTTTAGAGCACAGTAACACTTTTTTTCCTCTCATGAGAACAAAAACTCCAATAACTAATTAGACGCAACAAGGAATCCCCAGCAGCTGAAGCAGCATGAGGATCCTACCTGCTACTGGGGTCTGTTGCACCACAGATGCTTTGCACCTCAGGCAACTCGATTGCCTTTGCCCTGGAGAAGGTCTCCTCTTCCTTGTGATGACATTCAACTGCATGCCTGCAACACTAGGTCCAGGGAGGGCTTCAGAAGTATGTGATGTTGTTTTTCAGAAAGCTCATTGCTTAATGAATGTTCCCATTGCTAGGTGGTAAATTGTATCAGCCATCGCTCCAAGCAGTTTAAATAGTTTCCTAGGAACAGTTCATAAGGAGTTACCCAGATGCACCATCTTCGGCTCTTTGCAATTGAGTGAGATCCTCAAATAGAACCAGCCAGCAGCCAAGTCGAGCTGGGACACATTCAAGGAAAAGAGACAAGTTATGAGGGGTAAAAGCATGAATTATTCCAAAGATGGTCCTCTTTCCTCTTGTGCATTAGAAAGGACGACCCAGTATGCTCGCTGTGGGAACCTCCTTTGAATGATACAAAGAACTGTGCAAGTGGCCACAGTAAAGTTTTCCAACAAGAGCGAAGACGCTCATACCAGCCTGGGGGACGCTGTCTGCTTACGCTCCTCCTGTGGTGACAGTGGAATACAACATATTCTTCACTGCCTGTACCACTTCCCATTACATTGATGCCTGCTGTTGAGCAGCTCACGTGCTGCAGATGTCCCTGCCTTTCAGTGTTGAGTAAAGCAGTTACAAAACACAAGGTCTTTCTGCTCATTTGATTTTAAGGTACAGAAGGAGTAACAGGGAAAACCAGGAATGCAGGGTATTGGTATCACCATGTTTGAGCTCAAGTTTGGGATTCCCTTGCTTGTTTAAGTACTGTCTATCAGATTTTGTGATAGCTGCCAGCAGGACAACAAACACCAGGACAATGGCCATGGCTGTAAAATGTTATGAACTTGTTCCCTAAGTATCTGCCATGGATACGTGCCATCTTGCTTGCCTTGCCCTTCAACTGATGGTTCACCTCACAGTGATCAAGAGCAGCTTCCAAGAGGATGATGTTTCTAGGCAGAGCAAGCATCGCTGCTCTAGCTCTCGCACTCATGTTGCTGCACAGAGGCAACGAGTCACAGACACACATCAAGTCCAGCTCTGAAAGGCAAGAATGGCAACATCTCAGTCACTCCAGTTAAAGTGCTTGACTATCACAACTGTCACATGGCAGATGCAGCAGTAAAGCCACCTGCTGATGGATTGGCCACATTTTCAAAGCAGAGGAGTGCTCAGGTGAGCAAAAGCTCACCTGTCTGTTGAAGATATCCATTGCCCAGCCTCCAGCAGGTGAAGACCATGCTGGGAGAGCAGACAGGGCCACATGCACAGCATGGCACAAACTTTAACCCACTGTGCTGCATCCAAGCACCTCTCCAAGCTGTCCATCAGGAGATGCAAGAGGGATCCAGGACACTACTGCTGTCTTCAAACAAGGTCTAGCCCAAGGGAGAAATGGGATTTCCCTCTGCTGCTGTTACCTGGCACAAAGTCTAGGGCAGGAGGACACCCTCCTGAGCCCTGGAAGAAGCTTTCTTGCCTCCTTCACTCACCAGTGGGAGAGGAGCCAGGACACCTACCAAGCATGAGTAGGTCTGCCTTGCTCAGGGTGGTGGGACTGGTATCTCATACCCAAGTCCAAGTCAGAATGGTCAGAGACACATCCGAACCACAATGCTGTAAACTAGGCTCTGTCCTCGGGTTAAGCTCCCCAGCAACTTTCCTTAAAGGAACCTACAGTTCCTTTCTTTTATTTCAGCAAAGACTAGAAGAGCAGGAAAGGTTAAGAGTCCTCCATGCAGACTCCACCAGAGCTAAGTGGGTATAGCAGTAACATTTCAAAGCCCCACTGAAATGCATCCAAAAATGCTTCTGAGGCAGAAGGCTGCCTGACAGAAACAGCACTCCAGTGAGCACAAGAAAACAGAAGGGATCATTTCAACCATCACCATTTCTGAGGTATTTGCTGGACTGCAGCAAAAGCAGCTGAGCTGCCCCATGCTGAAGGGGTAGGACGGGGCATTGGCTACGTGCTGAAACATTGCCTATTGCTGTTCCTACATGTTGCCTGTGTGAACACTCATCTTCTCCCACCAATTAATCTGATTTGAGAGAATGAAAGCTTCGAGCATTATAATAAACTCTATAATTAGTACAGCTACAATGTATTCATATGTCTGTCCATGCATAAATAATCCAGAATATATTTTATTCTCTTACCATTAATGCCTCCAACCAAAATTGCAGCAGAGTATTTGTCTTTGCTTTCCTTATTGCATGTCTTGAGTCTGGATATCTGAACCTCAGTTATTGCAAACACTGTGATGAGTCTGCCATTGCCATATTGCAAAATATTATGCTAATACTGTATTCAAACAGTTTGTAAAACACTGACATTTCTGCTAGTTCTGCTAATGCCAAAATAAACTGGGCAGATTTTGCTCAGTCTTTATCCTTGCAGGAAAAAAAAAAGTTTCTTGCTCATTTCAGTTAAGAACCACTTTTGTTTGTTTGGGAAGGGCTTAGGAGGAGGGACAGGGGATCCGGTGAATCACTGAATTGCATTTATCCTATTTATTCTTCATGTTGAAATATGAGTGTGATTGGGAAATATTCAAACGTTGCAGCTGACTTGTGTGCATTTTGATTAAAAAAAAAAAAAAAAAGTAATCAGAATGACAGCACTCCATCCTGAGCAAAATATAACTTCAGAAGGTTGAACTTTGAGAAGGGCAACCACTGTGCTAAGTGTATGAAGAGTTAATAAAAAAATCATGAGACTCAGAAAGCTAATAAATCAGACAATTCATCTAACAGCATAATTAACTCTGTCACACTTCACTACAAAATAGATGGTAGTGAACAGAATTACTTGTACCTGATTCAGCTTTTGGCTGCTGAAAAAGCATTAATATTCATCTAAATATTAGGCATTTTTGATAGCAAAGAAACTGTCATCAAAGTGTAGATACCTCTGTCCCATTTAGTCGAGAATGTTATAAGGTCCTACACCTAGTGAATCTGCTTTAAAGAGTCATAATTCAATCATGTATTATTCCAGGGTGAACAGCCAACAGTATCTGTCACCGTCTGGAGTGAACGAGGTTTGCTGTTTCAGATTCTTGTTGCAATTCCACTTTCTAGTTTCATTAAACTAGATCAAGTACTTCTCAAACTGTAGTTCACAGGTGAAAATTAATCTCTTTTTTTACTGGCTAAGATTAGCTGTCAGGGCTTGATGGGAACTGACTCGCACCATAGCTTCGGAGCCATGAATACTCACCCTAAGGGAGGGTTAGAAGACAAGGCTGAAAGGGTTAAACCTCGACAAGGAGTAGCAATCTAAGGGACTGCTAACTGCCTTTAATTACAAGAAGCAATCACTCAGTTCCCTCAGGGCTGGGGAATTGTGATTCCTGCTGCATCCTGTAATTACGGCTGGTTTTAGCTTCTCTGTCAGGAAGGAGCACAGATGCAGCTGACCCAGGGGATGCTGCACTTCAAAAAGTTTCAAAACCAGTGAGCTAGGTATGTATACAGAGAGAGAGAGAGAGAGAGAGAGAGAGACATAAAGATAATATATTAAGACTACTGCTGCATTCCCTGCACCCTAACAATGTGTTCAGTCTCAGACTGCCACCAGGACCAGGCACACTATGAAGAATTTCAAGCAGAGGAAGGCAAACTTTAGCTTTTCATCTAAGAAAATAAAAAACAACCACAACAAAAATTTATAGAAGTTACAGTCAAATCATCAGCACAAAGAAATGCAACTGATTAAGTTGGTGGAAAAGGTGCTGTTCATTTAAACTTTTGAGTCAAGTGTACCAAGCTGACAGTTTTGATTAAAAGCTCTGGTGACTGGCAAGAAATGTCAAACACTATCAGCTGATATTGCCACCAAGACAAGCACATACCTCTGCAGCCTGCCCTGTTTGACCCAGAGTTGCTCAGGTTCTGTGAATGCAGATTTAAGAAAACTTGCAGAAACTTTTTTCAGCTTGGGAGGCTTAGCAAAATGAGAACATTTCCATGTTGATGACACTTGAAGCTATTACTTAAACCAGGGCATTGCCATAGCTCCATAGAAATCCCCGTTGTGCTCACTCAGAGCGTTGCAACTTTGACAAAAGCACTGTCACTCTCGAAGGGCATTTTTAAAAGGCTGTTTTTCTTTAATGACCTCCACAGCGCTAGAAAGCCTTAAAACCTGTATTACTACACGTGACACTTTAGGAAGGAGGCATGAGAAAGGAGTTATGGTTAAGGGAAGAGAAGCTTTTAAAAATGCTTTGCAGAAAAGAATGAGCAGGGCTTGAAAACTCAGCTAGGAAAGGTCTTGGCAAAAGGGTGACGTGAGCAGCAGTCCAAGCAATTAATTACTTAAAAGAAATAGCTAATTTGAGGATTAAACAAGAACTGTCTTTCTAGTCTTTTCCCTTTTCATCTGCAAACATCGAATGAGGTCAAAGTGGACCATTTTGATGACCCAAATCCTCTATACAATTTTCTCTCGGAGTTTCCTGCCCCACATCATCCCTTTACATCTTCAGACACAAAGGGATTGAGTAAATACTGACAATTATTCAAAACATGATCAAAGTTGCCTCAAATGGTTTTTTAATCACTACTGGTATGTTTGAGAGGTGGAAGTGCAAGGTTTTTCATTCATCTGTCTCTCATACACAAAGTTCATTTTATTACACAGGCCAATGCTGCCCCCTGTACCGCGACGTGCTACATTTGATCCTAGATTCCATATATACAAATTACAAAGAGCAAAGACAGAAATTATTGTGCATCGTGTATTATCCCTTGTGGAGTTAGGAAACAAAGCTTTCCCCCCCTTTTTGTTTTCTTGCAGTTAAGATGTGTCTGGTTGCTGTACAGGGGGAAGATTCTCTAGCTGCTTTTCTAGACTACCACTACCTTTTGAGGCCAGGAAGCCCAAGTACTGTTCCTTGCCTTCTCCTCATCCACTGTCTCCTGGGGGAGATAGGCAGCCACCTCTAATCACTTCCCTTGCCTTTGCTAGCAGAGATGGCCATTCCGGGGCTATTTAACTAACCAACTCTGGCAGACTGCAGTTCCAGTGACAAATGTGACCTTTGGGACCATATGTAGATCCCTTTCCACCCCAAAACCCCCAATTAATTAATATATCCCGTATTTTTCCATGGATAACATGCACTGGCCATGGGTGGCAGTGGAAGCTGGAAGTGGAAGCAAAATGCAAAATCATACTGCAAAATGCAGGCCCATAGTGCTCTGAAAGCAGGGAGCCTAGAAAACCACCATCAGAGAAACATTGGCTGGTAGCAGGGACCTACAGCATACAGGGGCCTTTTGCTGAAGTGATTCACAAAGTAGAAGCTCGTTAGTCTGATCTCAGCAGTGTGCCAGGCATCAGAGCTCGGAGGGAAGAATAATTAAAGGGAAGCAGAATAAAAAGCAACATCTATTTTTCACATTGGATCATGGCTGATTAACCTGGTCTCTTCCTTCCTGAATCAGTTTCCTGTGATCACACAAATGTGGTAGATCTAACATATCTGGAGTTTACGAAGGCTTCTGTTTCGATGATTTGGAAAAATGGGCACTGTAAAAGAGAACTGCAACGTGAGCGGGGATGTGACTAAAAGCAAGATGAGTTTGTGAGTTAAATTAGTCCAACTAACATTGCAGAGAACACAAATACACATGAAACCCTGAACACTGCACATTACAATCAACAGAAAGAACAAAATTTTCTTGCTAGCAAGAGATTTGCAGTCTCCCTTCTTTGCCTTTCATTTCCCACCCTCTCAATGCTGCAGTTTGCATTCTGAAAAGAAACCCACTGACTTGAAGCTCAAATCCATACATCCCTACACTTTCAAAGGATGTTTTAATGTCTGCAGCATTTCAGCTAAAATTCATAATGTTCCTCCTGAGTCTACAAGGACTGTTTTTCAAGTGGACTTCCCAAAGAACTGCTAAAAGATCAGAGTTTGCAAGCTACACTTTGCCTTTAGAGTTCACCACTGCCCGCTGGTATTTTACTGGCAACACCAAAAGTTACCAATAGATAAAAATCTGCTAACTGATACTTTGAGATAAACCCTGCACTGGCAGATCAAGTGTTATCTTAAAAATCCTCATTTAAGCTAGTTCCTGTAATTCTAGTTTAAATGAAATCCTTGATCAGACTTCAGCAACACTTTATTCACACTCTCTTCTAACCTGCTTCCCCATTCCCACTGCATGTTACCAGAACCTTGGCCACCAGTGGATGGATTTCAGAATAAACTGAAGTGATGAAGACAGACAACAGAAGCTCAGGAGGTTAGTGAAATGGCTGCCAAACAGTTCCCACATCCAACACTTGCCTGGTGCCTGGGAAGGATGAAGGAGTAAACCATCCCCAAGACAATCACCACCACTAATGTCCCTCTCATGGTCCATTAGTACAAGTTTTGATTTGGCAAAGGGTACTGCCCAGACTCCTTCCTTACAGGCCTGGGTTCAATCATTTTTGCTCACTGTCAGCGTCCTTGTTGCTCTTCACCTGCATATCCAAAGCAGTAAAAACGTGGAAACTTCTCAGCCAAATCCTAAGCAAGAACCTCTGGAACAGCAATACTGAACCTCCTCTATAGACATTTCAGCTTCAGCTTCATCACACTGGTCCACCACATGAGAATCAGTGTACTTTCACATACTGATGTAGAGTTATGTCTGCGATGTAGCAGGAATGGGCAAACTTATATAAAGGGAAAATAAAAGGCAGACCATGTTTTGCAGGGCTTACAAGTACAATCTCTATGTCTCTGATATGAAATTATTTTGGAACTTTCCACAAGTGGCTTGTGAAATTACTTATCTAGGTCACATCCAAGAGAAATTTAAACAGCATATTGTACATGCCACAGCATTACAAAAAAAAAATTACCCTGGAGAGGCATTTTAATAATAAAGGAGACTACAATTAAATCACTTTGGAATCAAGAAGCTATTACACTATTGTCCTTCAGGAACAGATCTGTCTTTGCCAGAACAGTGGGTTGTATGCCCTTCCTTCAGACAAATATAAATGCAGTGTCATAAATCCATCAAACTGCATCTTAATACGACCTGTGCAGACCAAAGAAGTACCTACTAGCTTCATTCACGCCTTAATGTGTCTCCTTCTCACCTGCTACCTTGATTTTTGAAAGATATGCTCAGCAGCAATCGGTTCACTCGTCAGTAAATATTTGATTTATATGTATGAAGCATCTGCCACCGTAATAACTCAGTCCTGTGCGCTTCCTAAAAGGATGATTATTGCTTTTGGATTCCCATGGCTTTAAATGTTTATCAAGCCTCAAATTACCATTTTTCTATATGTCAGTTGTGACCATCTGCCCAGAAGCTACAGTTCTATCTGTGTGTAGATGTTATGTGTGTATGCTTGAGTACAAGCCTGAGATTAGACACAAGAACGTCAAGGTAAAAAATCCAAGCACTAAAACTTTAACAAGGACCAGTAGAAAGAGTGCACAGACAGCCCTAAGTAACTCGGTTACGTGCCAACAGTTTGAGAAAACTTTACGTGATTCTACCCATTTCCATACTGCAGCACACACCCCTGTGCTGCCACTGAGGTCCTTCCCTATGGACTCTTCAGGAGTATTCATCTCTTTTCACATTAGACTGCTCAGCTTAACAAGCGGAGAAGATACGGTCTATAGTGGTGCAAGGCCTAGAAGGAGAGTCCTACAGTAATGGTTTGGTTCTATTTCTACACATGCACACAGACACACGGGATACTGAGATCAGAAAGGAGGAAGGTTGGAAACGGCACTTCTTTTTCATGCAGCACTCCATTATCATTATTGTTCCCTCTACCATAAGGCACTTCTGTCCCCAGCACCAGTACAAAGCAGCACTATTCTCCCGTATTTTGCTCAAATGGTCTTTGTGTTGATATTTTTTTAGCTAAAATGTGTGTTCTGAACAGAGTATTGAGAGCATATTACACAGGGGTTCTGCAAATAGTGCATTTTAATAAGCGATAAACATGCTGCCATCAGGGAACTGCCACCCCCGAGTATGAAAGCGTGATTTGGGGCCTGTTGTGCCAATAAAACAGTGCTTAGATTTGGCTGTCTGGCATGCATCTACTGTAAAAACACAAAATATTAATAAACCTCCTTGTGGGTCTTGGTAGAAACTGAAATCAGCATAATTCCATGCTGCATGAAATCTCAGCCTACATGTAAGTGTTGAACAAATTCCGTGCAGTACTGAAAACCTCGAATCACAGTTAAATTGCTCTAATCTCACAAAGCCCAATGAATAGATTGTAAACCCATGAAGTAGCTCAGACATGCAGCTGGTATCAGTTGTTGTCACTCATTTCAAAGCAGTACCTTTCTCCAGTGACTCTTTCTTTCATGACAATGATTTATAGCTATCCAAGGGCTCCTAAAATTCATTTCTTGCCTATATGCTTGGCCAGAAAGAAGAGGAAATTCCCTCTTTTACCAGCTCTGACTTCACTGTAGCAGCTCCACACTCCATTATAAAGTGTCCTGAAATGGATGCAGCAAGAGTCTGAGCAATTCTAACCCACGCGACCTGACAAATTGTGACTCATACTTTTAATCAGAGCCGAGAAACAACATTCTGCTGCAACATTTCATCTTGCAAGCGTGCTAAGAGGAACAGAGGAAGGGGAAGGTTTTTTTTTTTGCTTTCCACTGGAAAGAGGTTACATAAGCTAGCAGAGAAGGAATTGTGTACAAATAATTAGGAGAATTGATGGTGTCTGCTGTTGTGAGTTATCCTGAGATTAGGGTCCGAGTAAATCATAGATATCAAAAGTTATGGCTTAAAGAAAGGAAGGGAAGAAGGGAAGGAAAGAAGGGAAGCACAAAGCACTTTGTGAACCCAAAATTATAAATGGTAGGATATGCCACACGTCAAACAAAAAAAAAAAAAGCCACCTCTCAGTTTCTGCAGAAACATGGGAAAATTACTATTTTTTTGGTTTATTTGCAAATATTCCAGTGACTAGTTCAAGAAATCTCAGGTACTATATTTAAGTCTTAAAAGTTTAAATTTGCAGGTGTAATTCCCAATATATATTTGACTGCATTTTCACATACCAGTGTTAAGATTGCATATTAAATCTAATCCTACTCTTCAGTGAAGATTGGTCATTTTAGGACACAGCTCTTGGAGGGTTTCCATTCTTCTCATTTGTATTGGAGAGCAATGAAAACAATCCCATTTAAACATGAACTCAAAAGGCCTATTGGCTTTCATCTATTGAAGAACTTCAGCACATGGCCAGGAAAAGCCACAGATGATTGCTGAAATAGCAGCTCCCACTCCTCTGCTGGGTCAATTCCACCACTGCTATGACAGAAAGCTTTGCTTACAAGGTGGGGATTCAGCTGACTCACAACAACTGCCAGCCTCAGCAGCTGGCTTGCAACGGGGAAAATCTTTGCTGGTACTCTTGCCTCAAAAGGGGGAGCAGGGAAGCCTCTAAAGGTGCTCCTGAGGTTCAGAGGCAATGCCTTGCAGAAGTCCTGTTCCTTGGGAAAGAGAGCAGATAGGCTCCCACCCCCAGCCTGGGACAACCCTCCAGAGGCAAATTTTGAAGACAAAACCACACAGACCTCCCATACTAGTGCACTGGACTGCCTTTTATCAGTGAAATATTTAAATGTCATCCTTGAAGTACATTAGGTCTACTGTTGTTCTCCTGTGGGTTTTTTTTTTTTTTTTTTACTGGGCATGCTGGTGGCAGGTGTGAAAGTTGAGTGGCAGCAAAGCAAAATCTCTTGGGGTAGAAAGTAAATGGTGTGACCAACAAGGCATGCAGGACAATTTACTTGCTGCTCTGGTTGGAATAAAACCGAGGACTCTTGCAAGCCACATCTTAGTCCATTAAAGTCTTGTTTACAGCACCAAAGCTGAGTACACCTTTTACAGTATTTCTAAAGCATTCCTAACTAGAGCTTAGAAACTGCAGTGCACAAGCTGACTTTTCAACCAAGCCATAAGAAACAGATCAGAACTGCTGTTTCCCCAGTTTGAGTCCTCCTTGGCTCTCCCAGTTCTTTCTTATGAAATTATAGGATTATAGAATCATAAAATAGTTTGGGGTGGAAGGGACCTTTCAAGGTCATCTAGTCCAAGCCCCCCTGCAGGAAGCAGGGACATCTACAACTAGAGCAGGTTGCTCAGAGCCCTGGCCAACCTGACCTGGAAAGGATGAGGCTTCTACCACCTCACTGGGAAACCTGAGCCAGGGTTTCACCACCCTCATTGTAAAAAATTTCTTACTTCTCTCTAGTCTAAATGTCCCCTCTTTTAGTTAAAAACCATCACCCCTTGTCCTGTTTCAATAGGCCCTGCTAAAAAGATTGTCTCCATCTTTCTTATAGGCTGAAGTACTGAAGGACTGCAGTAAGGTCTCCCTGGACACTTCTTCAGACTGAACAACCCCAACTCTCTCAGTCTGCTCTTGCAGCAGAGAGGTTCCAGCCCTTGCATTTTTGTCACCTTCTTTGGGCCTGTTCCAACAGGTCTTTCCTATTCTGAGGACTCCAGTGTTGGACACAGAACTGCAGGGAGGTCTCACAAGAGTGGAGCAGAGGGCCAGGATCCCCCCCCCTCAACCTGCTGCCCACAGTGCTGGGGATGCAGCCCAGGACGCATTTGCCTTCTTGGCAAATCCTGTGATACTCTAGGAAGTCTTATTTTAGGAGGATGACAGTCCCTCATTGTATCCTGAAAACTCTGAAAATACCACCAGGAGTTCAAAGGAAAAGCAAGCCTGCCTGCATCCATCTGTAAACAAGTTTCTAGATCCCTGAAGTCTATTTGAAGTATAATATGCAAAACTGGAGCTAATGCCGTGAATTAGTGACTTCATACAAAGGCACACGGCAGCAGCTACTAACTTGATCAAAAAGCCTCTCTCTGAAAACACTTACTCATTGAGAACCCTGAAATCAGCCTTGAAGCTTAATGCTCACTGTGTGCATTTCATTTCCAAACTCCAGTAGGCGATACAGTCGGCTCAAGTTCATCAGACGGTTCCTCCTGATGTCAGAGAACTAAGCACACACTTGAGATCCATACACTGTCCAGATCAGTCTCCCCTGAAACTATCTAAACTTTTAACTCCAAAGGTACTTGCAGTGCCCCGTGGGAACTTGATTCAGAGTCGTTCTCAGTGGCGGCAACACTGGGTAAAACTGATGTAAATACTGATCGTTCTATAACCTGAATATTTGAGCCCAATGTTGCCAGATGTGGGGTGTCTCCTTAGAGCATGAAGTATTTCTCTTCCAGAAAACAAATTAATCCCCTTCATGGCATGAAGACCAGGCTCTGGGATTCAGCTGAAAAAAGCTGTATGCCTTTAGTTCTAGCAGGATGTGCAGCCTGGACTCTTGGTGCCAACTTCTCTCAAGTGTTTCCTCCCTAGCAGTGTAACATGGAGCCCTTAAGTATTAAAATATAAAACATCACTTTTCCAAGGAACTTTAGAAGGTGCAGAAAAAGCTATTAAAGGATTCTTATTCTGAACCAGATAAACCAAGAATATTTTTAAAAAAGCACCCATGTCACCACAGTACTAAAATAATAATTAAGGATTCCTGACTGTAATAATCTTCCTGTCCAGGAAGAATTCACTTGTGAATCACTGACGTGTGCAGACTGCCAGCAGAATCATATCTATACCCAAAGGATATCACATAAAAAGCACAATAAAACCTCAAGCATCTGTGGTGACTGTGCAATACATGTGCATGCTTTAAACAAGGGTTAATAAAAATAACCCGCCAACCAGCAGGAACAACAGAAAAGTTTTGCGTGCAGACTACAGACTAGTAAGGGATTAATCAACTGTTAATAAAGGAAAGGAAACATAAAACAAGCTGTAAACTCAGCTTGAGAAGCAAACACTTGGACACAGAGACTGGAACTCTTTTACAAGAGAAATTTATTTTCTCTTCTTTTCTTTAACTGAAGAAGCAATGAATTAAAGTCCATTTCAAGGTCTGGTTCTATCCCCCCACCCCAAAGCAAAAGTACCAGTGCAGAAGTGTAGCTGGACATCATCCTTGTGATATCTTGAAATGGGGCCACAAAGCACTGGCTGAGAGGGCCACAAACAGCCCTAAAGGTGTGACTTGCTTGCTGCTAGTATCAATGTGTTAAAAATGCTGATTTAAACAAAACTAACTTTAGAGCTTTTGATGATAACAACAGCTACCCTGGGTCTATCAAGCAGCTTCTGATGTGGCTTTTATTCTCACTTCTGCAGTATACAACCACAATCTCACCATGTGAGCTGCTACACACACTGAAAAATGCACTGCTCCTTGCAAAGACTCCTGGCTGAGAAAACTGACTCTGTTCGTGCACTAACTCGCCTACTCATTTACTTCACTGGTGGCAGTCAAGCAAGTCAAGATACTCGTATGCTCTTACATCTGGTAGGATGAAGCAAATTCATCACCCTTCAGCAAAGCGCTCATAATCGACACGTACTTAATACAGGTTAATGAAAAAAGAGCAGTGGAGTGAACCACACATGCCAGCTTTAATACCGGAAATTAAAATCACCCAACTGAAAGCTTAGCTCAGCAAGAAGCAAACCTACTATGAATTCCATTAATTAGGTGCCTTAGAGTTTATGAGAGGTGATACACACACAAAATTTGCTAAAACAGGAAAAAATGGCACCAAGGAAATTAATTTTACTTTTTAAGATATCAGAAATGTGTCACAAATACCAGCAGTTCCTTTAGAGAAGAAGGATGACACCTGCTGCTAGTTGTCATTTACTGTCTTGCACGCAACACAAAGACATAACCAGGTGGATTTAAGCATTCCTCTTCGGTGACCACAAATAATTCCACATTGTCCCATCGGATCACAGTGCTTTCAAGATGAGTATTGTTACGTGCTTTTGGTCAAAAATCAGTCATTTGAAAGAGCATATTGTTGAAAGTGACTTGGTATGAAAGCCATCAGCAAGTTTCCAGCTTTCAAGGTGACATCAGATGTGTGTTCTTAGAGGATACCTTTTTTATTTCAAAAACTACTCCACTCCTAAAGTCAAGTGTAGCAACCTTCAAAAGCCAGCTACAGAAATGAAGTCAAAATGAACTACTTCTCATATGCAAAGAGCCACTTGAAGTCCCCAGCAAGCTGAAGGCTGGCATTCACACTGGTAACCATACTAGCAGACTGCTATCCCTTGATTTTCACAGTTTTCACATGGTCTACTAGACAGGCTAAATGGCAAGACTTTCCTAAATTCAGTGAGTGGACACATAGCTGAGGTTTCTCTATGACAATTTAATTCTAAGGGGAAACATAAAAAAACAGGTGCAATAGTTGAAATTAAAAGTTGTCCTTAAAGAGTTTCTAACCTTTGCTTCAAGCAAGGAAGCGCACATTTTTACAGCTCAAACATTGGCTACATGAACAAAGCCAAATGACAGCGAGATTTGAAACACGGTGAAATCATGCCTCATGGCATTAATCAATATATTTCTTTCTGATATAGCCCTTGATCCTGATAACAACGCTCACTGCTATCTTTAACCATGTCTACATTCATTAATTCACCTGTTTCAAGCGTGTGGAGGGTCAGGACTATGGGTCTCCCAGCTCCACCGTTACACTGACTGGTGCTGACATTTTGCATCAGGGGACTAAGCAGTCCAGGTATGGAGTGTGATGTGAGGGAAGAGCAGAGCAGTTGTGCAGCCTGTAACCCTTGAAGCTCACAGGCAAATGCAGAACAGCATCAACTTGGTCGAAAAAACAAAACAAAACAACCAAACAAAACACACAAAAACCTCCCACAAACAAAACAAACCAAACAAACAAAAAACAGTGACAAAACAAAACTGGTCTCTCACGTGTTTCTATCAAATATATGTGTATATATCTCAGTGCAACTGTGTACGTTACTCCCAAAAGCCTGGGAAGGGCTCAGCGGGGCGCTGCAGTCTGTCAGTAAGATCTGGTCTTGCTGGAGAGGAAGGGAACAGTCCTTCCATGGGAACACCAGTCCATGAAGGCACAAAGAGACCCCTATCTTGTCCCTCACCCCTCCAGCACAATCTCAGGTGAAGGATTGCAGGCTGTGGCACAGTAGCTCTTTCCCCTAGCACATCCCCAGGGAGTAGGCAGGGAACAGGGATGGGTGGGAAGGAGAAGTCCAAATTCTCCCCAACTCTTCCTCTCTCTACTTCCAGATGAGCAAAGGGTTGCAAGGTGGAGATAAGCAGAGAGCAGATGCATGCCAAGTACAGTGAGTAAAGAACAAATTGGGCCACACCAGATAGTAAAGTGAATAGGTTGTGTCCACCCTTTCAAGATTTGGTATCACATCAAGCCTTGAGTTTAAAATCGCAGTGTTGAAGAGATACTGGTACCTCACCTGATACTGGTATATCACCCACAACCAGTGGGGACCTCAAGGAGGCACAAGCAGACAGCAGGCAGGAAAATTTACCCTTGACCTTGAAGCACGTAAGATGGATTAAAGTTAAGAAATGGATGCTTCAGTGATGTTCCTGTGAACAGCCTGTGCATCCCAGAGTGTGAACAGCTGGATCTTGATACTGCAGAGAAAGCAGCTGGAATGGTCCAAGCACAAAAAGAATAAAGGATTTACAGTGCACAGGGATGGGAAAGAGAAACACTGCACACTTCTGCTCAGAGGTACGTGGATTTCCTTTATTTTTTATAGACCACAAGCTATCTTCTGGAACATGTATTCCCACTGCATAATATTACTTACATTAAATTAAACTGTCAGAGGAATAATCTATGTAATGATTTTGACATCATGCAGCATTTGGAGGCAGAGCAGTAGAGGCAGATGGAGATGCAATCTATAGATGGAAAATAGTTGTTCATATATTCAGGAAGAACCAGTTTTACTGGTAGTACGTTCTATAGTATTCAAACTTAAAGAAAATAAAGAACAAATCTTTTATGCTTGCATTTTAAAAGAGTTGTGAGCATCACTCGGTATCATTCTGGCCAGCAACATCCGCTGGCTCCCAATAATGTCACAAATCACATCTCCTACTTTACATCCATTCAGTCCAACATTATCACCTGTTACACCCACGTTACTGTGCTTTGCAAGCAACAAGCATAAGCTGGAGCAAAGGTTGCCCATAATGTCTCTGTCCAGGTGCCTGCATTTTGTTGCTGCCTTCCTATCACTCCCTACAGCCAAGTTTGATTTTTCTGCAGAAGGCACATATTACACAAAACAAAACAAAACAAACAAATAAAACCTTATGCTTTGCATGACTGACCAGCATTGTTGACGGGGTGGCAGAAGCTGAGTGTTTAGAAGATAATTGCTCATCCCAGAACAACTGAGCACAATTCCTCCCAGAAGCCTCCTGGGCTTTGGTACCTGCAGGTACTATATGGCCTTCATCAACCAAAGGCTCGTCTCACATACAGTGACCACAGAAGATGATATGAAGACAAATAATGTCCTGTGATGAAGGTGAAGAATCATTGTCTGGGAAGTTAACTGATGAATGCAATGCGAAGGGAAAGGCTTTTCTGTGTTAAAAGATACACTAAAGGTCATTGTGCAGAGATACTGAAATACAAGACACAGAACAGCCTTGTATTGCCTCCGTATGGGATATTAATGTTATGCACTAAGCAAAGGATTTCCCTTAATATAAGGTACACAGACCCTTGATGAATTTCAGGATCCTCTGTAGTCCTGAGGTGCAGATCTAGAAGTTCCCATTTTCACCTTTTTTTGCTACTGTCAAAATGATATAATTGTTTGTTCTCTTAAAATAAAATAAAAAATAAAAGGAGAGATGTCCTATCTATGTGGTTTCCATTAAAATCTGTAGCTATAGAAAAATTATTTCTTCTTCCTATTGCCAGCTCATTTACAGGGAACTCAGCTATCAGAAGTGCTTTCCATCCAGTATTTCAGCTATGGATCTTTTTACATGTACATTATAAGTAACACTATGCATCAGGTCTGAAAAATATAGAGGAGGAGGGAGAACAACTTTTATAGCTCTCTAAAATTTCGTATTGTCAAGAAGAGTTGTTTGTATGCATTGAAGGGAGAATGTGCACCCCCAGGACATTGCAGCTACCAGAGTGTGCCAGATTGTCACACCAATAAATCAACAGGAATCATAAAGTGGAGAATTTCTGGCAAAAAATGTAAATGCTAGAGAACATAGTTCTCTCCTCCACCACACATCAAACAAGGAGCCTTAAACAAGACACGTCATAAATGACCCCTTCACATGTCCAGCAAGTGCATGCAAAACTGACTACAGTTCAAGTACCTTCAGTGGAAAAAAAAAAAACAAAAAAAACAAGTGACTTTTTCAACAAAAATAATCTGGAAGAAGGAGAAGAACGTGAATTAATCCCAAATGACTTCAGGCACTGAGGTACCAAAGTTAGGACTTCATCATCCTATGCTACTTGGATAGTCAGCGGTGGAAGATCTTGAGGTGGGCAGAATTTTCCCTTGAGCTATGCAGCAGCCTCCCTTGAGAGGGAGGAAAAATACACTGATCTGCCTCCAAATCTCTGAGCCTGCAGCTTTATTCACAGTGTTAAACATGGGGAGAGACTAGTCTTGTTTTCTTCCTGTTTTTGCAGTGGGATAAATCATACATATTAAGAATTCTACTTAGAGACAAGTTAAAGGCTTTGACTGAATGATATGCATGCCCAAAAATTCAGTTACAATTATCCTGATCCTGGGCACACACTTGGACTGCGTTCACCATGCACTTTTGTATGGTAAAATGGAGTTTAACAAGGGTTGAGGTATCATCATCCTGGTCTCCCTGCCTTCTATCCAACAACTCAACAGTCAGAGCACCCACTCACAACTTATTAGAGGTCAGTAGCATTTCAGTCCAATATGATCTGTGTGGGCAATGCTCTGGGTGAGTCAGAGACCTTTGGGAGATCTGTACTAAATGTGTCCCCAGGCACACACTCAAGCAAAACAAGACAAGGCATCCAAATCTACTTTCAATTATATTTTTCAGTCCTTTACAGAACTCTTGTCAAATAATTTGTCTAACCCTTTTTGCACCTAATCATATTACTTGTCTCCACAGTCTCCTGTAGAGGCAAATTTGAGAAGTTTATCACCTACCATGGTCAAAAATACTTTGTTTTAAAACTGATCTACTAGTTTCAACAAGTGCTCCCTCATCCTAGTATTGCTGAATGTGGTAGATAGCAGATCTGAATTCATGCTATTCCCTTAACAATACCATACACCTTGCTCATATTACTGCACAGCTTTCTGTTTTCCAACTTTAAAAGTCCTTGCCCTGACCTTGTAGAGCAGATGCTCCAGCCCTTAGGTCGTTTTTGTTATACACAAACACACACGCACAAATATATTTAACTCCACTCCACCTTTCTTGAGATAAAGGGATCAGCACCGCACAAAGGCCTCAAGATGGGGGTGTGCCAAAGTTTTAAACAGTGGCAAAACAATGCCCTCTGGTCTCATCCCCAGTACCATTCCTGATGATGCCCAATATTTTCCTGGGATTTTTGGCTGCCTCTGCACTTTAAGCTAATGACTGCAGACACCCATCAACAATGAGGCCAAGATCCCTCTTCTGAGCTGCAACCACCAGTGTCAGCTCAACATTAGGCAAACATGTTTCAGACTGGTTTTCCAAGCGTGCACAACTTTATGGTTGCTTGCGCTGAAGCTCACCTGACATATTTTTGTCCAGGCACTCAGTTTAGTGAGGTGCTTCTGAAGCACATTGCTCTTGGGGTTGCACTCAAATACCAGCACCATCTGCAGACTTTGAGATTTGACTGTGCACCATCTTCTCACGGTCTTAAATTCACATGGATGAATCAAATTAGTGTAAATGAACTGAATTCATCTAACTGACCTATCCCCAATGACATCTGCCTATGGGAGCCCTTTATTTGCCAGCACCTGGCAGGTGGTTCATAGATGCTGAGTTACTCCATAGAGGACAAGTGACTTACCAAAGGTCATGGAGGAAGTCAGTGTCAGAGCAAAGAGTCCCACATCAGACTAGAGAGAAGGAAGAAATTTTTTAAAATGAGGGTGGTGAAACCCTGGCCCAGGTTGCCCAGAGAGGCAATAGAAGCCCCATCCCTGGAAATACTCCAGGCCAGGTTGGATGAGGCTCTGAGCAACCTGCTCTAGTTGCAGATGTCCCTGATCAGTGCAGGTGCATTGGACTAGATGACCTTGAATGGTCCCTTCATAGACCATTCTATGACTCTATGAATTTTTTTTTTTTTCACCTGTGACAGGTCATTTAGTTACCAATATATTTTCTTCATTCCTAAAAACACTTACACTTTGAGAATTGTGTGACATTACTGAGTGGATAGGGCCTTGATCTATTTATCAATTATTCGGTGTTTCAGAAAGTTGGGAGGGAAGGAGAAAGCACCTCAGTTGGTACAGTGACTTAGGCTTCTTAAGTTTTACAATTAAGCATGGGCCAGGCTCCTTCAAACTGTTTTCTTAGGCTGAGATGGTTTCTGTTTGTAGCCTGCCTCACTTCTTGAATTTACTATCTTGAGTTCCTATCCAGCCATTCCTTCTCTCACCAACACAACTGTATAAAGTGCACTCATGCTCTCCCTCATGCCACATCTTAATGAAGACTCAGTTCCACTTCTGATTTCAGTGAAATAATTTGAGAAAGTGAGATGGATTTTGGTGGAGAAAAAAAGAAAAGAAAAAAAGAGAAATGTAATTTCTCTGGTGGGCCTGTAAGTCAATATACTAACAAAACTGCTCAAACTGTGGGTGATTCAAGTGACAGATGTAGAATAGCAGGAAAATGGAGCAGGATTCTCTTACCATTAAATTAATCAGGGAAACTTGTATTTGCTTTGATCAGGCAGACTCAGACATCTTTGCAGACATACAGCAAAATTACAAAGACTAAATAGAAAAGTTTTCTTCTTTTCACAGAATGTCAGACTGGTAGGGGTTAGAAGGGACCTCTGCAGATCATCTCATCTAACCCCCCTGCTTCAGCAGAGTTACCCAGAGCACATCCAGGTGGGTTTCAAAAGTCTCCAGAGAAGGAGACTCCACAACCGCTCTGGGCAGCCAGGGCTCTGGCACCCTCATACAAAGGAATTTTTTCCTCTTGTTCAGGTGGAACTTCCCAAGTTCTTGTTTGCGCCCATTGCCCCTTGTCCTGTCCCTGGGCACCACTGAAAAGAATCTGTCCCCATCCTCTTGACACCCACCCTTTAGATATTGATAAGCATTGACCAGATCCCCTCTCAGTCTTCTCTTCTCCAGGCTAAACAGCCCCAGGGCTCTCCACCTCTCTTTGTCACAGAGATGCTCCAATTCCCTCAGTATCTTCGTAGCCTCTGCTGGACTCTCTCCAGTAGTTCCCTGTCTCTCTTGAACTGGGGATCCCAGTACTGGACACAGTACTCCAGAGGTGGCCTTACTAGGGCAGAGTAGAAGGGGAGGAGAACCTCCCTTGACCTGCTGGACACACTCTTCCTAATGCCCCCTTATCCCATCCACAATAACATACTTCAGTGTAATAGGCAATGCAATAATGTGATTCCATACTGCTATTTGAACAGATATCTGCCTACTCCAAAGAAGTGTTTGGCTGACAATTTTTTAGGACAAAAAAAAAAAAGCTATTTTCAGATTGCAAAATAAGAAGAAAGAAAAAAGAAAGGACTAAATGTCTGCTGTTAAAACTGTCTGAAACTAACAGTATTAGAAGTGCAAAAAATAAAACCGGTTCACAAAAATATTGTAAGATTTGACAGGAGGAGGTTTCTAAACGTTTGCTGGTCTGAAAAATGCCGGGCTCATTAAATTAGAAGAGCATTGCAGAAAAAGGAGCAAAAGGCATTCCTTAGGTTAAAACCTTTCGCCTTGGGTCTTGACAAGCATCTATACTCCAGTTAGCTGAGCAGATTTATGTTTTCCTTCTGCTAACACACTGAAACTGTACCAGTACAAGTACCTTCAGACCTCTGCAGAGTTGTGTCTTCATCTGTACCTGCCTGATGACAGATGATGTTCTTTGAGGATGAGTTGTCTGTCTCAGATAACCACTAGAGATAATTCCCCCTCTTGCAGTACTTCTGAATTAATCAATGTCATTTTATTCTCTCATCACTCCAATATTTTTTAAGTAAGAAAGTATGAATCCAAGTATTTATAACCAGAACAGGAATTAAAGCTGCAGGCTTTCAAGTTTATGTCTTCTTAAATGCTGAAAGATCAGTTTCCTCAAATAAAGCAAACCAGACACTCATTGTGTACTAAAAGGTCCACTGAAAGAAATAAAGCTGAAAATCTGGCCACGTACTCAAATATACCTCTGCCAGTTTCTACTAGCTGAGGATCTGATCTACATTCAGTAATTAAACTGAATGTGTCACCTATTATGCAGCTAAAACCTTCCTTTATTTTATATACAAAAGTAGAATTTATCTTGGAAAACAAATACTGATACTTAGCTGGCTTTCTTAAAGAGAGTCTTGGAGGACTGCACTGGCCTCAGCAGTTAGAAAAATTTCATACCACTGTGCATAATGCCTCGTCTCCAGGCCCTCCCAGATCTTCACCTCACCTTTTAGACAAAGGCATGTAATTACCCACCTTCTCCTGTCCTTCACAGAGCAGGGAAGGCAGCTTAACATTTTTGGACTGAAGCATGCTCAGAGCAGAAAGCACTATAAGCTCCATGACATTATTAACAGTAACCAGTCAGGAACTTGTCAGCATTGACCAACAACCCCATGCAGTCCGAAGTCTCCCCTTCCCACAGCTTTACATGGAAGAGAACTGTTTCAAAGCTTATCCTGAATAAGCCCCTCTCTTCCACAGAGTCCCGAGAACCAGCACTTTCTTCCAGAGAGTTAGGTCATCCATAATTTTGGATCATTTTATCTATAAAGCAAAACTGTTTTCCAAAAGCTTTTATCAGCAAACTGGGAACATGCACAAAATGTCTCTCCTTTCGCTCTATATCTGGCCAAGACTTAAGTGGTGTCACAGAGAAGAGATTTCTGCACCCTCTTCACAAGTGTTCACAACAAAGACTTTGTCTCTGATGTTTTAAGAATACTTCACCATCCCGTTCCCTTCTTACCCCCTCATTCCGCCACTGAACTGTGAGTGCAGTACTGCATGAGTACCTGTCTATACAGTTGCAGACATAGATAACAGTAGAGGGTATTAATTTTGTATTTGAAATGTCAGGCCTATCAGGTGTTTTCATACAGCAGACAGAAAAGCTACCCTGGGTATCTTTATTTGCAGTGGCAAAAGAAACTGCTAGAAATGTGAAAAGTTTGAATTTTCTTATGAAAAAAAAATAAATAGAAGAAAATCCAGAAGAACCAAAAAAACAAAAACACACACACACACAAAAACAACAAAGAAAACCGCACAACACATACCAAAAAAACAACCAACCAAACAAAACAACGACAAAACACTGAAGTATTTTAACACAGCTAGCAGCAAGTCCAGAGTTTCACCTGACTACAAAATGACTATTTTCACAATGCTTACTTTTTGCCAATTTGAAGTTAGAGCTAACAGAAATAATAGAAAAAGATCCTGGCAACAATGGTTAGGAACTTTTTCAATAAAATGATGAATTATTTACTGGTGAGTCTCCTTAATGACTAGAGATATACACAAAATGGTTTTTCGTGAGAAGGGCTCAGCTCTTGCCTTATACAATGCTTTAGGAAAAAAGCGGCCCAGGTTCATAAAGCTGGACTAATAATTTTTAATGTTATGGTTCATTGCTAAAATTAGGATGCAGTTTGAGACAGGTCCTCTTCTTGGTTTTAGTTTATCATTCTGCCAAACAATCTACTGCAGTAGAAGTAAAGCCATGAGAACACAAGGGATGAAAAGAGAATCAACGCCAGCTTTATTTCAGAGAGCAAATGGTATTTCAGAAGCTGGGAGCACAAGTTCCACGGTCTTTAAATTACTTTCAACTCATTCTCATAGAGAATTCTGCTAGAATACAACCAGTTTCTTAGCAGAAAAATCAAACTGAAGCAAAATTATCTTTCCTACTGGAAAGGTACTTAATTTCTCCTGACCCCATGACAAAATTGACATGAATGAACCACCCCCACCCCTCACCATCCAATCAAAACACGGTTGAGGCTGGCAGCCTCTCCCATCAACACTGAACTACGTGTACCTTTCCACTCCACTAGAGAACTGCCAGCTTTTCTGACATGCATCAAGTCCTAATTTGTGGCTGACCTTAAATGTCCAGAGAAAGAAGGAACTTAACACTTTCTCCCATGATTTCTACAAGGAACAATAACTCACTGTCTTGATGAATACTGTTTGTATGATGGAACCTGTTTTATTTGAGCTTCTGGAGAATATTGGGTTTTTTTATTTCTTCACAGTTGTTTGGGGTTTGGTTTTTTTTTTGGGGGGGGTGTGGGGTGTAGGGGGACTGTAATCCATGTTACTTAGTTGTCAGGGACAAAGGGGGAAATAAGGAAAG
Organism: Megaceryle maxima; assembly: GCA_024605025.1. NCBI lineage: Eukaryota > Metazoa > Chordata > Aves > Coraciiformes > Cerylidae > Megaceryle > Megaceryle maxima. The sequence goes on along the minus strand of JANHGN010023329.1, from coordinate 47,801 downwards.
TGATTGCTGAAAGATGACAATTCTTTTTGTGGCAAAGTAGCAAAGGGAACACAATATACCAGGCACGAAGCACTGTAAAAACTGAAGTCTCTCTGTTTTGCTGAAGGTTTGAAATTCTTTCATTTTTAAAGCCAGGAGGATTTGAAGAGTCCACAGCTTGTGGTTAATCAAGAGTTGTGTGATGCTGCATCTGTCGCAGGGATGGCCCAGCAAAGTGCTTACTAGATTACAAGCTGGAGAGCATCCCTCATCCACCTGAGTGGGGAAGTGTCCCTGTCTGTAAAATGCCCAGTCCTTTCCATCACCCTGAGATATGCAACTGAATTAATTTTTATTAACTGGGTTCATATTCACAACAGGAATGCTGATTGCCATTAATTTTGCCTTCATTTCCCTGCCATGTGAATTTCAAAAAGGAATTCATCTGTCAATCAGTGCAAGCTAACGCACCTTTAAAAACACAGCCCAAATCCCAAACCAGAAATTCAGTGACACATTGTCTTTTGTGCCATATCAGTGTTGTAGCTCAGCAAGTCTAGCAGGTAACTAAGAGCTTTTTCTTCTCCTGCTCCTAGCATTGCTCTGTCAGATTTGCTTATAGCAGCTGACTTGCTTCCTCCGTGCTCTACAGAATTACACCACTACCAACCAGACAGCGGTCAGAAGGAGTTGTGTCCAGCTGCCTTTATGGTTATTCTCCAGGATGGAAGAAGCAAGAAGGAAAAACAGGTTTCTGCATGTATGTGTAACACCAGGGGGGCTGCAGCTGTCCTCTTAATCTTGCATAGCTTTTTTAACTTTCTGCCTTTATTAACATTAAGCAGTCTGTGTATAAACTCTGCAAAGAGTAGCCCAGTATAGAGCTCTCACCATTACCAAGATGCTCACACAGACAGTTCTCCACGTGCTCCTTGTGATGAACTCAGTGGGGCTGTCTGTGTGACAACCTGGGGCAAAAGGGAAGGTGGCCAAAGGACAGTGCAACATAAATATCACTTTATGAATAGGTCTTAGAGGAGTCACAGTGATCCGTTAGCTTCTTATGTTGCAAACCAAAGTGTCACAGCTGTAACTGAATGCCAAGACATGGATGGAGCTTGAATAGCCTACTGCTGCCTTATTCTTCACCCTCTCCAGGGCTGCTTGCGACCAAAAGGTGATTTGACTACACAAGCACCTATGACTCCCTGGCACTGAGCTAGATCTGGGGTTGCTGGCTACAGCAGGTCCAGGATCTTGACAACAGTAAAGTAGTTTGACCTTAGCTTCACTAAGTGACAGGCTGGAAGCCCTGTCTACATAGAAACATATTTTTAAAGCTTTTGTTGGGAACACAGTAAATCAATGCTGTGCAAAATTTTAAAATCACTTAAAATTCACTTTTAAGAATCAATGCTATAAAAAACCCCAAAATTAATTTTTAAAAGACTAATAGTGTCTCCTATTTACTAAAATGATTAGCTGGAATAGCGCATCAGTCAGGGAACAGAACATGATGAAATATGTTATTATAGAATTGACAAAAAGTTATGGGAAGCCATAAAAGACACTATACGTACCTATAAAAAATGGGTTGCAGCTTGCTACAAATCAGACATAGATAAATATTTTACTTCCAGCAAAACTTCCTTAACAAAACATTTTAGACTGAAGATACCGGAAACAAAAATATTTAGGAGACTCGGAGCAGAGCCCAGACTTATCTTTCCATTTTGTCATTTAGAGGCAGTTATTTTTAGCCCTGTGGGCATAAAAATTATGTTATACAAGATGCACCGAGATACAGTTTCTTTACTTACTGGGAAAAAGGGTTGCATGTAGAGATTTCACCTCTGATACAGGCCATCACAGGTGTCAGAAAAATGTGTAGAATATAGACTTAGTATTTCAATAGCACTTTCAGATGCTTTAAGGTTACGTGGGTTTGTCATGGAGAGAGTCTCTCTTAAGAGTTCTGCCTCTAGCCTCTGGTTTTGGCCCCTTTTACGTTGAGTATTCTCAAAATTCATACTTAGGAAAGACTGTGACAGACTGAAAGGCTGTGACACAAAGTGAAAATTTACAAACAGGGATTAATTTTTCTATATAAACAAAAGAAATAATATAAGTGGGATGCAAAGCATTAAAACAGAATGCAACATAAGGGCAAAAGAATTTTAAAAGTTTCAAAATTGTCCATTTCTTTTCAGTCGCTTTGCTACTCAGCATAACAAGGAAAGGCTCTTTCTGCTGATGCCTGCCCAACACCTTGGAGGTCTGAAGAGATGCAGAAGCTGCCAAAACTCTGCAAGAATCAAGCTCAAGGAATAGCCATCACTATATCTTGAGTATCTTTTTTAATGCTTACTAAAAATTGCAATGTTACTATGAAGAAATGCTGGTCCCTGGCGTCAGGCCCTTATGGTAGAAGTTCTGGGCAGACATGAAAAACACAGCTAAGCCAAAACCACTCAAAATGTATCTAACCCTAGTATGGCACAATGGGTGAATGCTGGCTTTCATTAATGACTGGAACAGGGAGGTTTCATTGTAGTGCCACAAATTTCCAATTTCTGTTCCAGCACAGCAATGTTCCTGGAATGAAATGTCCTCTAGTGCTCTCCTGTTACTCTTCAGCTCCCTCAATTAATGCACCACTGCTGAAAAGTGGTCTTGAGCACACCACTGTACTGAGATAGAAGATCTTGATGTTTCAAGAGATAAATAGGAAGCTAAAAATCTTCAAGTATCCAGGCCTCAGTAGGTAGTAAGAGGTTTGTGAAACAGCACAGCTCCTGCTGGAATTCCTGGATCATAATTAACTTCCATTTCCCAAGGAAGTGGTTTGTGGAGTCTGATCTTTCAAATAGAAAAGTAGGTGGGAGTGTAAATTTACAGTATAAATAGGCTGCTTTAGAAACCAGAAAGGGAGAGAACAACATGAATGGTGTACCAAACTTGCATGAATCAGTCTTGTTTTAGGAAATAAACTTGGAACTCTTGGAAACAGCATGCTGGGGGGTCCTGAGGCCAGGGAGTTCGTGTGAGGTGCGGCAGGGGAGGGACTGTGCCCAATTACATCCACAATTTATTTCCAGGAGTTGGGAGTAAAAGGCTGCTTTAGTGCCACACTTCAACCTAACTGCAGCCCAGCCTGCCAAGGAAGCGGTGCCAAAGCCATCCTGCCACATTCACAGCGACCACGGTGGGCGGCAGCAGCTCCTGATACCTCCCTTATCCCAGCTGTCCTTCCCCCCCAGCCTGGCTCACCGTCATGCTTTAACTTCATTTCCAGTCCAGTTCAGTGTTATACACTAATCGCAAGTGACAGATGGAAGCTGCGATACATCTCAGCTCCAGATCATTAAATAAGATGACCTGTATTTCCTGCAGTAATCAGATATTGCTGCAAGTTACCTCTGCCTCGTCCAAACCAGGGCTAGCAAAAGGACATCTGTGATCATGGAGGGGATTTTGTTTGCTTCTTTACAAGTTTCACTTCAAATCAGGAGTACGCGTATCTCATCCTTTTGCTGTGTTGGAGTCTTAAGATTTGGGGGAAACTGAGAAGCGTATCTCCTCTAACTGCAATAATATTAACAGAAAAAAAGAAAATATATAAGTGGGTGACACTGGTACTTGGGAAGAGCGTATGAAATACTCTGCACCTACTGCCAAGCAGAGGTAAATGCAAAGACTTAGAGTAAGAAGGTGACTTTCAAGCTGAAAACATTAGCAGATAAAGCAGATGGTCTTGCCATTTTGGTGGATTTTATGTCACCCCCACCCGCCCCAGAAGATCATGATCACTTGTCTAATGGTCCAGAAGTTTTGCTCAGCTGGAAAACAAATTGGAGGAATTTGTAATTGAAATGAATGTGCAGACTGCAAAACAAGGAAGAAACGGCTGCTATTACCTGTGCTATCTCCTTGTCTTTCAACACCGCTGCTGGGGGCGGGGGGGGGGATGGGGGGAAATGGGGCTGGCCACTTATTTCATGCAATATGGAAGACCTGTTTTCTATGTGTCCTTCCCGACATTGCTCGACAGAGCAATGTGAAGAAATCCCAGCGCTCATGCCCTCAGTGACTACTGCTATAGCTGATATTGTAAATACCTTTTGCTTCAGCCTCCCCCCTTGTGTTTTTAATGCTTTGTGAGAAATACTTGAATAAGCCTTGGAGCGTGGCCCAAAAGGCAGGTGGCTCCATCCCAGGGATGAACTCCAACCACTCACACAAAGACTCATCCTCCCTCGTCTCACTGCAGACTGTTATGTCTGCCTGGCTGGTTTGGCAAATCTGGATGCATAGAACAAAATTAGGAAGGTAAGAAGACGGAGCTGGGTAAGGAAATGTGGAAGAATCAGATGATATCAACATTTATGAAATGGTTGTTTCCTTTTTGCTTTTCCTTGTACATACGTGCCCAAAGTTTGATAAGATTCAAAACCAGATTTGCAAATACTTTATGACTGATAAAGTCCACATCTAAGGGCAGATTTTCCCCCCCCAAAAAACCCTGTTCAGTCTTCATCCTGAACTTTAATCCCAGCCCTGACATAAAGTCCCCATAAGGCCTTTTAAACCATATGGGCATCTTTAAGGAAAGAAGCATAGATGGACAATTTCAAAACTGTTAGTAAAATAACACTGCCTTCATTTCAGTGGATTTTATAATTTTTTCCTCAGTTTCTTTATCTGTCAAGTAAGCCAAACTGTACTTCCCAGTAGCATAAAGCACAGGATGCTCTTGCCACTTTACCAATGAGTTTATAACTGACACCTCGGGAAGATTCAATTTAGCTCTTTATCAAAAAAGTAGCTTTCCCACAAATGTATTGTACCAGTAATCATCTTGGATTTAATACACTTCTTGAAGCAATCATTTTCTTATAAATTGAGATGCTTTCAGTTCTGTGTCACTTGATAGTCATATAAGATATGATTCGGCAGTCCTAAATGTTTTCTAATCTGTTACATGATAAGGAGACAGAAAGGGGGAAAAAAATACATATTCTGTAACATCAGGAAGATATCGCACTGTGCATAATGTAACAGATATTGTGAAGCATTATTAAACATTTGGAAAAAATAAATAACTCCTTGCATACGGACTCTAAGCAGCAGCAAAAACGGACACAGGACAAAGCCATCACAGCACACAGGAATTTACAGACTGTTGGTCTCTCCTGTTTCTGTTCCTGAAAGTAATAGGTGGAAATGAAATTTAGAGATGCCTCAGAAGATGACCTAGTATTTTTTTTCTGCCACAGAATCTTAAATCAGAGTAGCCTGGTGCTGACACAGAAGTACGAAAGGCAGGCAGACAGGAGCCTGTAATTGAACCGCTCACCTCAATGTCCTACCTACCAGTATCTTCAGCCTGAGTAATTTTATCTCACTCTTCTTCCCAGTTCCCACCACCCCATAACCGTCCTTGTAAGACTTTTGTCACTTTTTGAAATGATAGATGATGTTGCCAATGACACTACCAATTTCAAATAGATTGTGTAACCAACTGAGAATGAAGCCAGTTAATCTAGGTATCAACATGCAGACACAGCTGCCTAACCCTCAGGTAGACTCCTTTGAAAACAAACCCCAGATCCCAGCCCAGAATACACTGGGCAGGTGCTGCCAGTTACCAAACCATTTTCTATTAATTGCGAAGTTAATAAGCTTTGAAGCTCAAAATGCAACCGCAAGGCCCCAGGGCTGTACTGTGTCACTAAATCTTGAGCAGACAGATGGGGTAGCAGATGACTTGCTACAGAGGCCTAGGTGTCAGTGCTACACCAGTCCCTTGCCCCCAGTAACCACAGTGGTAGGTAAATGCATTACAAGTGTCCAGACATGCCTGTTTCCTTTGAACAGCCTCAGTCAAGTTGGACTTTCATAAGCTTACACTCCCCTATTACCAGGTGAGGGACCAACTTAAACTCTACTATGTATTGCCTGTGGCATCTCTAAGACAGTCTCACTGCATTTTCCCATTGGTAACCATTAATGTCAAACAGGTACAACTCAGGAAGACAGAGTTTAGTCACAGTATCATAGAAAATCTGAAGTTGGAAGGGGCCCATAAGGATCAAGGTCTATCAATATCTAAAGGGCAGGTGCCAAGAGGATGGGGGTCAGACTCTTTTCAATGGTGCCCAGTGAAGACTTTTCAGTGGAGCCCAGTGACAGGACAAGGAAGGGGCAATGGGCACAAACTGTAACCCAGGTGGTCCTACCTAAACATATGGAAAAAATTATTTCCTGTGAAAGTGGCAGAGCCCTGGACCAGGCTCCCCAGAGATTTTGTACAGTTTCCTTCTCTGGAGACTTTCAAAACCCACCCGGGCAGGATCCTGGTCAACTTGCTCTAGGTGAACTGGCTTTGGCAGGGGGGTTGGACGAGATGATCTCCAGAGGTCTCCTCTAACCCCTACCAGTCTGTGATTCTGTGTGATTTTTGTGATCAAGTGTAACTCCCTCCTCCTCTCAGGACTGTGTGAAACTAAACCATATGACTATGAGCATTGTCCAGACACTCCTTGAACTCTGACATGTTTGGTACCATGACCACTTCCCTGGGGAGACTGTTCCAGTGACCAACCACCCTCTCAGGGAAGAACCTTTTCCTAATCACAGAATCGTAGAATGCCTTGGGTTGGAAGGGACCTTTAGAGGTCTAGTCCAACCCCCCTGCTGAGAACAGGGACATCCTCAACTAGATCAGGTTGCTCAGAGCCCCATCAAGCCTGACCTTAAATGTCTCCAGGAATGGGGCCTCCACCACCTCCCTAGGCAAGCTGTTCCAGTGTTCTATCACCATCATAGTAAAGAATTTCTTCCTAATGTCCAATCTAAATCTACCCTTCTCTAGTTTAAAACCATCGCCCCTCATCCTGCACTACATGTTGTACACAGTCCCACTCCACCTTTCCTGTAGGCCCCCTTCAGGTACTGGAAGGTCTTCCTGGAGCTGTCTCTTCTCCAGGCTGAACAACCCCAACTCTCTCAGCCTATCCTCATAGGGGAGGTGTTCCAGCCCTCTGATCATTTTTGTGGCCCTCCTCTGGACCCAGTGCATCAGGTCTATGTTCTTCCTGTGTTGCAGGCTACAGAGCTGGATGCAGTACTCCAGGTGAGGTCTCACCAGAGCAGAGTAGGGTGGCAGAATCTGCTGGCCATGCTTCTTTTGATGCAGCCCAGGATGTGATTGGCCTTTTGGCCTGCAAATTCACATTACTGGCTCATGTCCAGCTTCCTGTCCACTAGAACCCCCAAATCCTTTTCCACAGAGCCACTCACCTCATCCCCCAGCCTGTACTGATAATGAGGATTGTTCTGACCTAGGTAAAGGACCCTGCAACTCAGTCATGTTGAACCTCAAGAGGTTCACCTGGGCCTACCTCTCCAGCTTGTCCAGGTCCCTTTGGATGATGTCCTGTCCCTTTGGCATATCGACTGCATCATTCAGCTTGGTGTCATCTGCAAACTTGCTGATGGTGCACTTGATCCTGCTGTCTGTATCACTGATGAAAATGTTAAACAGTACTGGTCCCACTATGGACCCCTGAGGGACACCACTTGTCACCGACCTCCATCTGGACTTCAAGCCACTGACTACTAACCTCTAGATCTGGACTCTGAGCCTTGAGTACTACCCTCTGGTAGCATTCCAATCAAGTAGTAATGTCCAATCTGAACTTCCCTTGGCATATGCCAAGAAAAGAGGAAGCTGCAAATACAATCAAGAGGTTTCTTTTATTGTTTCATGTTCTAGAAATATGGGCACTTGGATTGCAGACATTGTAGGACTTATCTCCCAGAAGGAGACACAGTGTCCCAAGCACAGCCTGCCAGCCTGGCACAGACAAACTGGCCAGTTCGAGGCTCTGGTCAGGTGGGGTGAACACCACAGTCACACATGGCATTCCCACCTAATCTCCTGAGGTGTTTACTTGAGGCTCGCTATCGTGGTATCTGCGTGCCCTTTTCACAATGCTCCCTCCGCTGCCAAAGCACTGTTACTGGAGCAGGAAGCAGTAAGACAAGATACAATTTCATTATAAAAGACAGGAAAGGTAAGAGACAAGGTACTTCATGAAAAGGGAAGGAATAACCAGTCTCTGAGGTATGTACCTAACTGAAGACCCTATGGAGATACCTACAATGAGTGTGTGACACCAAAAAAAAAAAGAGGTGGGAGAAGGCAAGACCTGTTTATGTATTCCCTACTAGTGAGGATGAGGCAGAACTTCAAGAGGTTTTTATCCCAGTTCACCCTGGAGATCTTTCTGCAGGCTTCATGCGTCCCCCTGGGAGTTCATCTACAAGAGCTAGCAAGTAGTTTGGCTCTCATACAGTGTCCTCAGACCTTTAAAATGCACAGGAAGAGATTCGGCAAGTGTTTTTGTTTGTCCCAGTCCTTTAGCTACTTTGAACTTCATTAAAGGAAGTCATCAAGAAAGTCATACTGATGAACTGAAATTTCCACTTTGCCCTCTCTGGTCAGTCCCTGTATTTTGAAATGATACAAACGTTTGGCAGCCTATAAGCATTTTTTAATATTGAATTGTAAATGATGCAAGTCAAAAATTCAGAGCTAGAAACATCAGCTTGTCTTTCAAATGCCCTCCTGGCTTGTGTAAGTACTGGAAGAATCTCAAGCAAACATGTGATGCCTCAGACCACGTGTTTGTTGTGTTATTTGGGTACATTACCCAGAGAAGATGCCATTGAGCTACAACAGATCTGTGCTTTACTACACCATCATGAACTCACAGAAAGACACAGAAAAGGGGGTGGGTACATGGCACTGTTCGTATAGCTCTGACCAGCTATACTAGAACTTAAGACAGGAGTTTATTTGCTACAATGTGAAGAAATGTCATTAAAAAGTGCTTAAGGGAGTGAAGTTTTCCTTTCTTGCATTTTAATCACTATTATATTTATCAGACTGCACCACAAGCTATTCTTCAAAACTCAGATTCTTGGGGTTTAAAAGGATAAATTTAGGCAAATGCTTTTTGTACAGTGATCTCAGGAAAGGATGTAGAAGGATCCCTCCAGCCATTCTTCCAGTGTTCACATCCTAAAGGCAGGAAACACCTATGGGTACCACTCTGCTGTTAGTGTAGCAAGTGATGCAGAAATAAGGAGGCAGATGCTAACTCAGGTAGGCAGGAATATTTCTAATTTTAGCAAATTTGGTCTGCCTACCTGAATATCAACCCTATAATTTCACCTGGGCACAGTGTTCTTTATTGCTTTCTGTTTATACTAACATTAAAAGGCTATATTTAGGAGAAATGCTATTAACTTGAGACAAATCTTTAAATTGAAAGCTTATTTAGCTGTATTTAGGATTAAAAGAAGTAATCTACAATCATGCTGTTTTAAGAAGGTACCTTCGATATTCCTGGGTACAAAATGTTATATATGAAGACATTCTGTGTAAATTTTATTTAAAGCATATATCTTTCTGGCATTTTTGTTTGTTGATGGTTTTTTGTTGGTTTGGTTTTGGTTTAATATAACAATACCATTTCTTCACACAGAAAAAATAATTAATTGTAGTACAACAAGAAATGTATTCCCAAGGATGACAGGAAGCTAAATATTTTGTTAAGGAGTTATTGATGTTTTTATTTGCTTTTTTCTTATTTAATCTAGTGGTGACTTTCCCCTTTGCCTGTTCTGAGCCAAGATTCACTCTAACAGCTGGTGACCAGGCAATCACACTCACACAGAAAATTATCAAATACCAGGGGCCTTCGTTTGCATATCCATGTTAATCTGTTTTTCACAGCACATCCTTCGGTTCACTTTTAATAAATAAATCCCACAAAGAAAATAGCAGATGGGACTGAAAGTTGCTGTGCTGCTTTACAATGAAGCAATAGCTCAAGGAGACTCAAAAGGGATCGTTCGGCCCCGTCTGCTGAAGAAAACAGCATCCTCCTCCACGAGCAGCACTGCTGGTTTCACAGAGAGGCCCTTGGAAATAACATGCTCAGGGGAAGGGTGAAGAAATCAAGACCCAAAGCAGTTTACTGCTGGGGCAGATCCTAGCTTTGAATTTCCCACAACAGTCAAAAGGCAAATGGATTCCTGCACTGGAGGAGGAAACTTGATTTGCAGGAAAATTTTTTTCTCCTGTACTGTCAGATCCCAGAGCCTGGTGCATGGTTACACTTTTTCTAATCTGGACCTATCACTGCTATTGCAGAAGCTGCAGCAAATTCCTTTTGCTCTCTATTGCAGGAGAGTTTCACCAATCTCTGGGAGAAAACAACAGCCCCAGTTTAAATCCAGTCTGAACTCTCTTTGTGCCAATGGTGTGGAAGAAAAAGAAGCAAATGTAAGCCAAAGCACTGCTCCTTTCCCAACCCATTAAAAGCATGAAGACCTGCCTCTAGAAACAAGAGTAAATGACCCCATGATATAACAAGCACAACCCCAGAGAGGTCACCACGTGCAGAAACAGATCTCCTTCCTCCAGCACCTTTATCCTTGGCCCCCTCCAAATGCTGCCTACCCAGGTTCCAGCTATCTTCTACCTCTAAGGGACCTTCTTCCACAGCAGCAAGGTTCCTCTGCAGAGTCTGACACCTCTATCACTCCAACCTTAATCACAGACTAAATAAAGAGCCTAAGAAAGTCTGCAATGGCACCATCTTTCTTGGCTTTTTTTCCTCATTTTTAAGCTGCTGGTTTCTTTTCTGAATGATTTTTTTTTCTAAATATGGCTGGTAGGTGAGTGTTGGAAATCTGCTAGGAGCTGGGGCTGGAGGAGAAGACAGGAGTTTTGAGCTGGAATGTGTGGGAGCCTGGGAGGGCACAGAAGAAGGGCTCTGCAGCAGCACAAGGGGCTTTGTGACAAGGGGCTGCCAAACAGGTGGAGGCACAAAGATGCACACAATAAGGATGCACTGGGCAAGTCTATGTTAGTGACTCTAGGCTATAAAATCTCTCCCCTTCTGCCCTCTGGGACGAGCAAGGCAGGAAGATTTCCCTTGTGAGAAGCAGTCTGGGAGAGGACATGGAAGAGATGTGGAGCTTGCAGATGGGCTCCAAGCAACCAGTGGAGGATGGCAGGATAGTGGTGCATCAGAAGCTCAGGGCAACAGGGATGAGGGCTTTCCCTCTGTGCTGAGTCCCCATGCTTGCATCTGGACACCCATGACCCAGGCTACACTTTGGGGTAGAGTATGCAGGCAGAAGCCCCGCTGCCAGCTCTCCACTGCTGCCACATCCTCCTTGCCAATGAATGAAGAGCCATCCAGCTGCCTCTCCAATGTGTGCAAGTTCAGCAGTACACTTTGGAATGCATTTCCTTCAAAAACATCCCAGACAAAACAGCTGCCAAGATACAATTCTCTGCCTCCAAAGCAGTGGGGCACTGTTGAGACAGTCCCCTGCACAGAGCATGAGTGCATTCCAACAGCTGTACCCACGCACTCTCACCAGGTACTGCTTGTAGATTGGTTATTGGCACTACAGCACATCCTACCCATAGGCGTTTCAAAACATTGGGTCATTATGGGACTTGGATTCCTCCCATTACAAGGCAAGAACATTTTTTAAAAGAAACAAAAATATCACTGCTAAATGGACACAACTACCTCTTATATTACTAGGTGCCACAGAATGTTTTTTTGGTGTAATTCCACCCAGTATGGTTGACTCTGTGGATCATTTTTGAGCCACTACAACTTATCAACTCACTGAAAAGACTTTTTTCTTTTCTTTCTGACAAAAGCCCAAATAAAATACTTCACAGTCCACATAACCCTGGGCCTTCCTATATTCCTACACATTTCTTTCTCTAAAGTGGACTAAAAAAAAAAAGTCAAGCGTTTTCTTTTCAAATAATGCTATCAAATGCCACACAGACGTTGTCTGACCCAAGGACCCATTAACTGACTGAAGCTTTGCTCCCCACGAGACCAGATTTAATAAACAAGATTTATAAAAACTATAACATACATATATGTATATAATCCCTTTTGCTCTAAACAGGACCACGGAAAAAAAAAAAATTTAATGTTTAATTAAGGTAATTTACTCCAGAGCTGTCTTTTGGCTCAAGAGGCTGATTCACAGGTCGAAGACACTTGCAATGAAACAGCAGCAGAGCTTTCATTCTCCATTTCCCAAGAAACAGCAGTTGTGCTTGCCAATACTCACTGTTTACATCAACTATCCAAACATCCCTGTTATTTATAACTCCTTGGGATAAGAATTTATCACTTTTACACATAGGCTCCTCTGACCAGACCCCTGGATACTACCCAAGGTTGCTCACAGAGTACAGTACTACTTTGCCTTAGTATACTTCAGAATATCTTCATGTTCAATGTTTCACAGCCTGCTCTTGCGTGTCCCCTTCAGTTAGCAAAACATCATTGATATATTCTACGTTATCAGCATCAGCATTCCCAAAGTCATCCTGTTTACGTAAAACTGATTTTAAGTCAAGATGTAATGCAGGTCACACATCACAGCTGTTCTGTAATTAAACTGGATACTATAAAATCTGACGTAGAAAGTATTACTGGGTTGCTGAAGGTTAAATATTCATAGATCAAACTTGTTCTCTTTAGTTGATTTTTTTTAAAGAGATTTTAAAGAAAGAGAGAGATTTTAAAGAGAGAGATTTTAAACTATGCAGTTCAGAGATGGTAACTTCTAAAATTAATCAAAATCTTAGCAGATGCATTAACAAAAATAAATTTTCATTTAAAAAATAAGTCTGCTTTAGCTCAAGCTCTGCTAAAATTACCTGATGTATAGGTGCCTAATATGCATCATGTGCACAAAGTTTGTAATACAGTTCCTCAATTACCTGTATTGCTTATCAACAGTCACTTGTTCATATATGCCTGTTCCTCTGAAGAACCTTATCTTATTTTCATTACAGCCTTGAATACAGGCTCATTGTCATCAACCCCTAAGTATGTATAGGATTCCCACAGGCACCTGCACATACAGAATCTGGCATTTGAGAGACAATGAGGCAATGCCTGTGTAGCAGCTAACGAGGTGGCTAAAACATCAGCCTCATTTGATGCGTCCTCAGTGGATGCTGCATCCTCCAGCCACAGTGCAGACAACCATGGGACTGAGAATTACATGATACAGTGGATTTACTGTGCGAGCGGGGAGAAAAAGGAAGAGGATTTGCCTTGAGAAACTGGACAATACTCTTTTCAGGAGCAAGAACTGTCACTTTCATTAATTGTTTTCAAAAATCTGCAGCTAAGAGGGCTCTTCTTCTGTGCTGAGTACTTAACAGTCCTTCTCCACTTGTATGTACTTGACAAATACGAGCGTATTGCCCCTTAGGGTGCATTTTGGATGGGCTGGGGTTTTGTTTGTTTGCTCTTCCAGAAGAAATTATCAGAAAGTAGTAAATGCCAACAGGTCTTCAAGCATGCTGGCATGTTTTTGTATAGTTTGTAGTCCTGCCTCCAAAGGAAAAACATGCACATATTTTAGCATTGAAAATACTTCACACTGTACTGATGGGTTTTTTTTTTCTTCTGTATCTCAGAATATAAAGGTTGGAAGCAAGTTTTCTAGTTGTAAACTTTGCTGAGCTCTTGGAAAAACCTGCTGGGTCTTATCATTATACTGCTATCCACCAGCATGGAACTCACTGTCCTGTAATTGCGTAGCTCAGATTACAAAATACGTATGGTATGTGCTCACTTCGAAATTTATTTATTTCATAGCTGAAGAAACATATCTCACTGGGAGAAAAAAAACCCACACACCTACTCGCTCAACCGGGTGTAAGCTTCACTGCAACACACCTTATACTTTTACTTTATTTCCAGAGGGGAAGATGACAACAGAAATAACAGATTCCTAGAATGTTATTTCAAGTTATTGCTCTGTGATTAATACAAAGATTGTAGTGGGATACGGCTTCAAAGACTGACCATCTTCCACACACTCTGAGGAGTGTGAGGTTTTGCTCGAGTAACAGAGAAATGGGAATCAGCATGGGTAGATCAGCTATTTGTCTACTTCACATGTACAACGAAGTGCTAATAGGTTAATTTGCAACTTGATTTCTTTTTATCCTCACATCTCTATCGCTGGAAAGCCAGCTGGGTGAGATCATTCATTTCTGTATTTCCAACTGTTTCACACTGTACTCAGTATTTCCATCTCTAAGCACAGGCCCAGTAAATCAAACAACTGATTTATGATTTTAAAAACTCAGTTTTAAAGCATCTCTAAGTTTTATAGCAGTCCAGTTGTATGTGCAGCTCCAAAACATCTGTAAACCTGTAAATCTGCCAGGTTGATGCTCATTTACTTCACAGGTCTTTCACTCTTTCACCAAGTCCAGTGTTCCTGAGGTGGGTGCAATGCAATATGTGCCCACATAAATTCTTTTACATTGCCAGTGAAGTTGAAACAGTGCTTTAGCATGACTGAAAATTCAGATTAGATGAAAAAAATACTCAAGGAGAAAATTTTAAAAATGACAAGGCACATCCTTTCGTCGCCCACAAGGAAAACCCACAGAGAAGGTATGTTTATGGAGATCTGTTCCTCCACTCCACTACTGCCTCAAAGGACAACGGGCAGATTTTTCATACCACCTGGGACAAATGCCTCACTGCCCATGAAGATCTGTAATTTGGTATTATATTCATTGCACACAGCCTCTGTATCATGCTGGAGGAAGAAATGTTCCTGCTGCTTTGCAGGCCTACCACTATACAACTCCCAGGGCACCTCTGGAAAAGGTCTGGGGAGCTGTAACAACATGCAAAGAGCTCAAAAGTGGGGCAGAATATTTGACTGCTCTAATTGTCACTTTGTCCCGAAACTGAGACCTCCAGCACAGCCAAGATCTCTGAGCAATGAGCAACAATTTGGTTTCTCACAGAAACCTCAGTCCTGCTCTTGGCAAACTGCAGGTAATTTGCTCAGAGGAGACATGTTCTTAAGCTGTCGATTTGGCAACAAAATTGCCATCAAGAAAAAAATATGCAATAACATCTTGACGGAGATGAGAGAAAAAGAGAGCTATACTGTCTCTAGGAGAACCAAGACAGATACCATAGCTTAGGTTCATTTTCCCATTCAGTAAAGTCAGATAACAAGACTTTACTTCCCTTCTATCAGCCTGATACACATCTACTTATTCCTAACTTACAGTGGACAGAGTAAAACATGGTTTAAGAATTACTTGTTCTCAGATTTTACTTATACTCTTAGAAGTAGAGAATTTTAAGCATGAATCTGCCACTCCATGACATATCAGTTTCCCCTCTGTATTCAATCTCAAAGTGGTGTTTATGGAAACAATCACAAATTCCACACTGGCATTTGGCAGTTAAAACCCAGGATCCCACCACAGCCTCATCACAGTGCTCTATTGCCATCTCCCCATTTTGGTAGCTGAACACACCACACCCAGCATGGCAAAGCTGCTGCACCATTTACTGTTTATTAAGAGGTAGAAATGATGCAGGGAGTGGATGTCAGGTTTTTCCCATTACTTTGCAGCTACTCATTCTGAATGTTTAATCCGCATACTATGCATTTTGGTAGGTGGAATGAGAGACATTTATCTCAATCAGAATGATTCATCTAAGGAATATTTTCCCCTCCTGTGCCTTCCCCCCCCCCCCCCAAAAGAAAACCCACCTCTTATAATATTAAATTCTCCTGGATCATCTTATCAGTACATATCTATTCATAGCAGACTCTGAGAATTCTTCACTCCTCAATTAATATTTTTTAGCTGAGCATCCTATGCTTGAAAGTTCTCAGGATGACTATGGAAACTGTATTGCAGGAACTGAAAAGCTTGAAAGAAGCCAGTAAGATTTCTTGAAGTTTATTTTAAAAAAATGTGCTATCTGGTCCAAACATTTGTATGAATTTGGACCAGTTTCTGTTAAACTTCCCCTTGATATTGTCTAGAAGTCAATCACCGGTTTCATCTGAGTTATGTTTACACATCCATTAAAATGCAGAAATATCTCGAAAGCCAAAATTATTTCCATTTTCCATAAAGACTTGTACACTTGGAGAAAAAGCTCCACTGTCCAGAATACTGTTGACCACAGCCTTCATTTGCAGCTTGAACTGCATCCAAGGCCAAACACTCTGAATTTGACTCACAACATGAGAAAAAATCAGTGTAGTCAGTCAAGCACATGCCAAATAATTAACTTTTTACACATCTGACTTCACTCTCCACAAGGATGAATCAGCTCAGCAGTAATCTCACACTAGTGGCAAAAAGTATTAGAGTAATGCAAAGCAGTAGGTATCTCGCAAGTGCCACAAAAATGTAAACAGCAAGTATGCCTGTATTGGTGTTTCACGAGTGATCACAGATTCTGGCATCTGAATAAGGGGAAGGTGAGCTGGAGGATGGATGTGTAACACCACCCCACACAATTCTCCCACTAAAACAGCTCCTCTCTTGCCTGAGAACAATAAATTTAATTGTTTTGGCTGCAGCAGAACTATTTCCAAGAACTGAAATGAGAAAAGGTTGGGGGTATTTAATTCTGAATTTTAAAAAATGCCATCCATTAAATATAAACTGACAGGACTTAATTCTTTCTGTCTCAGTACTGTTCATTGACCCTTTCTTTGCTTTCTTGAATAATATCCATAACAAATTTTGGTAAGGGTTCAGAGAGGATTACTTAAAGTATAGTGAGGGCTGTGTCCCGTGCCAGGAACTTTAAATAAAAAGAACTGGGGCAAATGGAAAGAATGACAACTGCAAATCTGCAAGCACATAAATGATCAACAAACTCTGTTTGATGGCCTGAAGTGTTGAGTAAAGCGACCACAGTAAGCCTGCTCCTGAAGTGATAAGGGCCAAATGAGAACAACCATCAGCCACAAGCCATCACTTCTGCACAAAACTGAAGTGCAACAGAAAGAGGCTGAAGAAAGGGAAACACAGAGAATGACACTGTGGAAAGATGCCCCTTCTGCCAAACTTCAGATATTCATCTATATGAAGTGAAGGAAGAAAAGGACACACATTGTCTGTGATTTCCTGCCACTGCATGAGTGCCCGAACTGGCATGGTAACACGTTCCTCCACACAGGTCTGCTAGGAAGGGAATGCTGCACACTTCAGTTACTGAACTCCATTAAACAGATCCAAGTACTGCGTTAATAAACTGTTCTCTAAATCATTGCCATTTTTGCAGATAGACAAGGTCAGAGTCTCTGTCCCTGAATTTATTTTCATCTACAGGCTCCCAGTCCATTTGATTCTTGCTTACAAGCTCTTTCTGATTTCACTCTTCAGCTGAACAACAGGAAAACAAAACCAGACCTCCAAGATCCTTATCCCCATGGTTACTTGGAACTAATGATAAAAGGATGGTCACAGTGCATGTTTTTTAAGTTTTTATCAGTCATTGGACTATACTTCCAGTTACCCAGTGGTCAGATAAACACTAAAAGTAGACACTGCATAGAGGTCTGTCTTATCAGAGCTACCACTCCTCTGTCATTGGGTCCTCTTGTCCACAGCTTTTGTAGAGCCAAAGCAAAATAGTCTTCTTCTCTCCAGCTGCATATACACATAACGTGCAGGTACGCTCATCGGCTAACCACACACCTGGGGCACATGAAAGAGGAGCTGGGCATGGCCTTCAGTGTCAAAATCAGCCACCTCTGTGCTCAGAGCAGCGTGGCAGCCATGCTCCTGCAGTAAGGAGCCAACACGGAGATACGGGAATGCACTGTCTCCTACCAGGGACTCTACCCTGACTCTGGCTTCATGGTGATTCTCCTGTAGCAGCACGAACTATTTGGATCAGAATGGTAACGACAGCAACAAAACATTTGAAACCGACTTTCTGCATTTGACGTGAGAATGAAAAACAGTGCTTTCCTCCAAACTATGCTGGTTTTGCTTTTTCCTTTTTTTTTTTTTACCTTACTCAGGTATGGTTTTTGCACCTCCTCAGAACTGAGCACAACTTATCCGCTTCCTCACTGGACCTGTTCATGACAAATTTCACTTCCAGTTTCTAATACTTCTTCTAGCAGCTAGGTTTTGCCCCTTGATATGTTCTGAGGCTTCCTGTCTGGCTGAATTGTTGCAGTGTGCCCACTGATGTCAACTTATGATATTGCCCTATCATAAGGGGATGCAGGTTTAAGTCTGTGGCAGGTCACAACTCCTCCTATCAGAGTGAAAAAAGCAGGTATTTGGTACCACATACCCTACTCTTCCAAGACATGCCACCTTTTTCAGGCTTCTCACAGAGAGAGCACTCAAAGAGGGGAAACAATCCAGAGGTGAGCTACCCTGGAGGACCACCAGCACCTCTGAGCAGGATTCTGGTCTGACATTCATGAAAAGCCAGGGCTCTCCCTACCTACACAAAGACTACCATCCATCCACTCTCATTCCTCATTTTTCTTTCTATGTCATTCCCATTTTTGCTGTCACAAGCTAATTATGCCAAGGAGAGAGTTGTAAGGAAGGTCCTCTGCAAAGCTGGTTCCTTATGTAACTGTTCAATTCTGACAAGCCACTAAACAGGGATATAAAGAACACAAAGCAAATTATTCTGACAATCATGCAGAATCATTCTGCTATGCATTTTTTTCATGCTGCTTTGTTTGCAGTGTGCATTTTCATATTGTCTTTTAACAGTGAGATTGATTTAATTGGCAATTTTTCATATAATATTGCGAGTCTCCTACATTATTTGGGGGGGGGGGTGGTATTTTTAGAGGCATCAAAAAATTCTGATGAAAATGTTTTCAAGTTGAAAGAACATCCATTATAGAATAAGGTCCAAAATCATCTAAGACATTTCCAGTATTTACTTTCTCCCCTGGAACCACCAAAATAATGGTTTTCATTGCAATTTCATTTAACATTTCATTTAAGTATATTTTCTGCCTCATAAAATGGGAAACGAGTACAGCATCATCCTCGGTGTTAGCATACTACTTTCAATTAGCTGTACCTTCATATTAAGTTTAGCTACAAGACATTTACTTGCATGCTACTAAATATATAATTGGGTTATTTCATTTAGAGTCCATGCTGCCTGGAAACTACAGAGCCAGAATATTTTTGTTTTTTTCTTAAGGAAGAGTTTTATTTTAGGAATATATGACCAAGAAGAGTAAAGCCAATAAGATGACATTTCAGGAAATGTATATAAAATTACCTGAATGAGCTTCTCTAACCTCTCCATTGCTTATATTCAGAGTATCTTAGAAACACAGAATGGTTTGGGTTGGAAGGGACCTTAAAGATCATCTAGTTCCAAACCCCTTGCCACGGGCAGGGACACCTCACACTAGACCAAGTTGCTCAAACCCCCATCCAACCTGGTCTTGAACACATCCAGTGATGGAGCATCCACAGCTTCCCTGGGCAACCCGTTACAGTGTCTCACCACCCTCAGAGTGAAGAAATTCTCCCTAATTTCTAATCTCTTCCAGCTTGAGGCCATTACCCCTCATCCTTTCACTACAAGCCTATCTTGTCACAGCCACTTTGCAGGCAAAGCTGACCAGATGTCCACCCTGGGCAGGCTGCAGCAAAGCACCCGCCTTTGTTCAATCAACAAGCAGTAATGCTTTGAAAATACTTGGCTTTTAATGCATTTTCTAGTCTGCACTCCTATGTAGTTTGGATACATCTTCTGGATTCGAGCCACCTGAAGCATCACTAGTCAATGGACACTGGGAGAAGAGCCAGAGCCCAAGCCACCATATTTCCATGGTCAGGTCAGCATGATGCTGTAGCCAGTGCGACTCAGATGCAACAGTATCACACAGTAACCAGCCACGATATCATCCCAGCACAGACACCAAACAAAGATGTTTATGATCAGGTAACTGCCACGGGGCTTCACAAGACTAAACTAACACCCAGGACGTGACTGCTTACAAGTATGGGCCAGACAAAATCCCTAAAACATGTCAAAATTTTGGACTACATCAGAGATACTAGCATAAATGAAATGTTCATGGCAGCCATCCCAGGAAAATGACAAGTGCCACACAAACGGACACCATCCTCCAGTAGATGCTACCCATCAGAGATCCCATGGACATTCCCAGCCCAGCCAAATATGGCTTTCTGTCAGAAAGCAACTGTTAGTTTCGTTGCTATGCTGAGGAGAAGCCAGATGGCTGTAGTTTCACACACCTGCATGCTCCAACAACTCTGACATTGATAGTGGCTATAAGAACAGGATGGCACCAAGCTAGGAACAAGCTAGGGTAACATGACTTTGGTGCAGAGGATGATTACTACCTTCTCCTTCTGGACTGGGTGGCCTATCCAAGTCCTGGTGCTACTCCAAACTTTCTGCCAGCCCATTTAGCCCCCAGCCTAGTCCTGCAAATCCAGATGCTGCTGTCACTCTGCCAGAAGCAGTGTGAGGTGACAGGCCTTGGTTCGGTAAGAAATGCAAAAAACCCCACCACAAACAACACAAAATGCACACACAACATAAAACTGGCTAAGAAGCTAGACCCCTGCATATGAACCAGCTGGCTACCCACAATCACAAGGTCACCTCAGCTCTCTTAGCTGCAGCTCTGGCTGTCTTAAGTCCCTTACAGAACAGCTGCACCCCTCCTGCCCTTCCTGTCTTGCTAGTATCATCACAGTGAAAAACAAACCCTTCATGGTCATTAGAGAACAGCCAAGGAGGACACTGGGCAGAGACACTTACAAAGGTAACAGTGTGGTGATCCTGGGACCCACATGGTTACAGAGAAGTCAGATATGGCACAAATGCTCACCAGGACCAGGCAGACCATAGTCAGGTGCTGTGGAATAGCAAGTATCCCTCGCAGCGCTCAGCCTTTTGACACTGGGGATGCCAAAAAGCATGATCAGGGAGGCAGTTGTCTAGCTAGAGCTACAACCATGGGGGAATACTCTGAAAATTGCACATACATGGCCCTTAAAAGACATCATTTTGTCTCAGAGTGTGACAAAGCCTGTGGTTATCTCAATGTGGTAACAAAACAAGCCTGTCTGTTTTATCCCCTCCCCAGAAAATATCTCTTGTTAAAAAAAAAAAAAAAAAAAAAAAGGCAGAAATGGTCATCATTCATGCTTCCTGGCTGAAATTTGAGCAAAGCTAGCTTTTGGTGCTTTGAATTACCAGATTCCCTGAAATTCCCACAGAATTATGAAGACACACAGAAGAGAACTGGTTGCTTGATTACCTTTCCATCTGAGTTGCATTTATTAGCTAATGTCTTTCATCTTGTGACATCTTAGTTGCCTTAGGCATGTACTGGTAACAGCTCTGCCGAAGTCAGGTGCTCTAATAAACTGCATGGATAAAACTGGCAGAGAATCTGGTCTCACATCTGAGGCCAGGCCTGGGCCAACAAAAACAAAACCAAAACAAACCAGATTTTTTTTTTTTAAGGCAGCTACTGAAAGTATTAACAGATAGTTGTCGACACAGTGTCCGGGAAGAGATGAGTGTAATCAAGATAAGTTTACTTTTGACAAGACAAAAAACAAATTAACCAAATTATAATCACATTTTGCACATCAATAGACAGACAAATTCAACAATTGAAAGGTTAGTGAGAGAATGGGCTTACTTGCTCTTCTTACTTCCTGTGTCTCTGAAGAAAATACAGCAGAAAATTTTCCATGTAGTATTTGAGGCCAAGTTCTCTTTTGAAATCAACACATATATATATTTAAGCAGTATTTTTTAAGACTTAAGAAGAAGCTCAGCAGGATCCCCAGAAATGCTTCTGCCAAAGCAACCACCAGTAACGTCCATTACCAGGCTTCGACTCAAGACGGATCAAAGTGTTTGGCTGCCACTGGAAATGAACTAATGGTTTCTAAAACCACAGATAACCTCACTAAAACCACTGCCCAACTCATGATATACTGATGAAAACATTTTTACCAATTCTTTATGGAAGTTGCCTCTGTTGTTTGCACTTCCCCTCCCTTCTTAGAGGAATCTTGTTCAGACAAATTGAAATTGCATTTGAGGATCTGTATTAGTATCTCGTTACACACATTTCTTCTTTCCCATCATCTAGATGAGCTGTGAACTCAGTGCCACTTTCTTTTGATGACTGGGAGATGAAGCTTGCATGTTAATAAATTTCTCGATGGAAGACTCAATTCACAAAATGCTCAGTTTACATAGGAAGAAAAGTTAAAATATGTTATTCTGGTTTGCCTCAAACACAGATGGGGAAACTCTCCAGACGTGAATCTGCACTGCAGACCTCTACTTCACGCTGACATCAGAGGGAGTTCCTTGCAGCAGATGTGTGCAGACGATGCAACAAAAAACTGCAGTGCAGAGAATGAATCCGCAATGCAGATAAGACAGTAGGATACTCACAGTGTGATAATTCAGCTTCATTGTTCCCACCACAGAATCCCAGAAATGCTGAGGCTGGAGAGGGCCTCTGGATATCATCCAGTCCAAAACCCTTGCTCAAAGCAGTGCCAGCTATGGCAGGTTGCTCTGGGCTGTGTCCAGTCATGTTTTGAGTATCTCCCAACGATGCAGACTCCACAACTTCTCCGGACAATGTGGGCCAGTGTCCAACCACCCTTAGAGTAAACAACGGAGGGGGAGGGAGAGGGAAAAGGCCTAAGCTTTTTCTTATATTTGAATAGCATTTCCTGTGTTTCAATCTTTACCCTCTCTCTCGTCCTGTCACTGAGCACATCTAAGAAGAGTTTGGCTTTATCTTGTGTGTGCCATTCCAACAGGTATTGATAAGGTCCCTCCAAGACCTCTCTCCTCCAGGCTGAACAGCCCTAGCTCTCCTGGCCTCCCCTTCTACATCAGATGCTCCAGTCTCTTAATCATCTTCATGCTCCTTTGCTGGACTCTTTCCAGTATGCCCCTGTTTCTCTTGTATTGGGGAATCCAGAACAGGACCCAGCACTCCACATGTGGCCTCATCAGTTCTGAGTAGAGGGGAAGCTTCATCTGCTGGTGACGCTCCTCCTATTGCCACTCAGGACACTGTTGATCCTCTTTGCTTCAAGGCCACATTGATGGCTCATGGTCTAAGCTGTTGTCCCCCAGGTTCTTTTAACCCCAAGGTTCTTTTCAGCAAAGCTGTTTTCCAGTCAGTCAGCTCCCAGCATTCACTGGTGTATGGGGTTGTTCCCCACCATGGTGTAGGCCTTTTGTACTTCCCCTTCCTGAGCTGCACAAGGTTTTTGTCATCCCAGTTCCCTCTGGAGGGCAGCACACCCATCTGGTCTACCAACCAATCCTTCTATTTGCTGGTGTGGGTTTTTTTTTCCATCTACAAACTTGCTGAGAGTGGCTGATCATCCAGGTCATTTATATTAAACAGCGCAAATCATAACTGCATATAACCCAGCCATGCTGGGGAAAAAAAAAGTATTTGTAAAACATATTGAATCAATATGTCAGGATAACACAATTATTTATATTATAGAATGAATTATAAAGTGAAAAAGTGATGTTTCAGTTTTGGGTTTTTTGTTTTTTCCTGAGAACCAATGTAATGAGCAAATATGTAAAGCCCAAGAAACACAAAGAAAACCTACAAGCCAGGTCATGGCTTGCCAAGATCATCCTCAAATGCTCAGAAAGTGTCATGGCTATACTAGAAGGAGCATTAAAACAGTGGAGGAAAAAAAGGTGAATGGTTTAAGGCTGTGCCAATTCAAAGGCTGCAAGCTTCACGGAGCTCTTGTGAAAGTTGGTGGGAATTCCTCAAATGGGAATTTGCTGTATATAGCCCAGGCCACTTTGACTAACATTATGCAACAGCATCGCTCATGAGTCAGCAAAAACACTCTGCAAGTTTATTAGATTTATAACATTCATCAACAAAAAATGGAAATTTCAGTGTATGAGCAGTGTTTCAAAATATCAAAAGCCACATACTTAGCTCCAGTATATCAGCAGAACTTCACGGAAGTCAGCAGAGTTTTATACCAATTTACACCACCGTGCTCTGTAATTGTTTTACTCAAGTACTGCTTACACTGTGGGTAATTATATTATGAGCAACTTTCAAACAATTTAGGAGGTGAAGAAGCCCTCAAAAGGAGGTACAGTGCTATAAGAGGAATACAATTTTATCAACCTCTCATCTTCAGAATTAATTTGAATATTACTTTATTATGAATAACACTGTTCAAAATTAGAACAGACTTAATTATGACTGCTACAAGAAGCTGGTAGGATAGCAAGCTTCTTTTTGATTCAGGAGTAGATACTACTGGTGACAATTGAGGTTCTCAGTACTGGAAACAGAAATATTATCTTCATCTTAGCAACTGCAGCTACAGATGCTCACGTAAATGAGGCTTCCACACATCATTTAGGAAGAAGGAAAATAAGGTTCTGAGAGTTTTCCCTTTTAAAATAAACACTCTTCAGTAGCTGTTATTTAAAAGAAAGAGAATTTCAGGTCTGTTCCTTTTTCAGCTCAGCTGAGAGAAAATTTGCTCTGGCAAGGAACTCAAGTGCTCACATGAAAGGGGAGGCCGATCAAAGGTAGATATATAAGAGAAGGAATCACTAAGCACAAATGGGGATCCAAAGCCCATATTCCTGAGCCAATTTCCATACCTCAAAATGAAGGCTTTTCCACCAAAAGAAGACAGAAGATCGCTTTTTGCCAAAGTAAGGGCAGCACTGACAGCAAATTTAGACTGTAGGCCTGGTTTCAAAACAAGCCAAGTCAATTTATATAGTTTAGATCAATTTATAAAGTTCAGATGGAAACCATCTAACACATGATAGTTTTAGCAGTCTTGCTGTGAACACTTCAGGAGATTCAGATCCAAAAATTATTGGAACTAAAAATAAATGTCCCAGTCTGCAAACTACAGACACCGTGGCTCTGACATCAGTGAGTGCTGAGTACTCAGATGGATAGTGTGATAATTTCCAAATGAGACCTTTCTATTACATAAAAAAGTTTCTAGAAATTGCCAGCAGTCCACTTAACGTGCCAAAACCAGATAAAGAACAGCTATTAGCAAGTTATGTGGGTAAGGGGTGTTGACAGTTCGCAGCAGCTTTACTTACCTAGATGTTGCTACATGTCTGCAAAGTCACTAGTAGGCTGGGCTGTGAATTTCTGGCAAAAGATTCTGCAGCAAAATACAGCAGCTACCAAATACCATTTTGCATGGGAGGCAAACCAGAGAAAACCTTCACTGGAAAGCACAGCGCCAAAATTTGAGAGATACACAGAGCAGGGGGTGCAAACAGGTGACTCTGAGCAACCCATAGCCTGGTATTAATGGCATTTCCCTGGACTCAACAATTCATTCCGTTGGATGGGTGACACCTGCAACAGGTATGGGGATTTCCAATGTGTCCTGGGTAAATGTTTTGGGTAGATTCTCTCTTTGGTTTCACAGAAAATAAATAAATAAATAAACAAACTAAAATATTAAAATAAAATAAAATAAAAATTCTCAAGTAGTTTGTATTTCAATGCATAAATGGCCAGTATTTTCCCAAGACACAACACAGTTTTCCCTTCGGATCTGATTGGCATATTCAATTAACTGGAGCTAAGCATCCCTTTCTCTTCCTTCATCAAAGCTCTTCACATTAAGAAGAAATGCAGGACTTTGGTGAAGATTAGGTTATTATCCATCAACTTTAAGATTGTTTTGTGCAGTTTCATGATTGCTGCCATTGTTCTTCACTTCAAAATATTCCTGAACTCTTATCTGCAGGTTTTGTGGTCTCAAAACCAAACTAAATCTGTCCCTGATTGGATTGATTCTAGAGAACATTTTACCACATCATTTAGGAAAACATCACAATATAACATACCATTTCACTTCACTGCCATCAGCCAGCCGTTTGAAAACAGATGAAACTGTATGGGAATTTCCTGCGAGTGCCTTTTTAATGTCTCTTGCTCACGCAAATTAAAGAACTCAAGATAAAGATTCAGCAATTGATTAGTTGAAGACTTTTATCTCTCTTGACTGCCAGGAGTAAGAAAGTCACTATCCCATTTCCTCACTGGGAATGAAATACATACCATGACAGTCTTAATTTAATAAGAGGATGAACAACTTGTGGCCCAGAGGACATGCAAAGGCTGCCGGGACAATAAATGTGTTCCAGAGCCACATCTCCTCCCCTCCTCCCAAAAGCCCTTCAACTGCAGACTACAGGGTAGAGGAATATGCCAGGTGGCCAGGACCCCAGCTGCTCCTCCCCATTAGGTGACACTCCATGACAGACAATTCACATCAGGAAACCCTGGACATCTGCATGTGCGCGGAAAGACCACACTGGCAGGAGGGGAGGGAGACATGGCATATAATTCACTTAATCTACCAGAGTAAGATATGTGGTCCACTCCACCAGGGTGATGAGGCATGACTTACAGAGTAATAGTAGTGACAATAATACCTTCCATTAGCATCAGTTATAGCACTCAAAGCTGCAGCACAAGCTATGACTGGTTTCTTACACACCTGTACTTAACATCTCCTCTACCCCTCCCCACAGCAACACATTCTGTGACCTGCTGTGTCTCCTGCCACCCTGCTCTCCTTGGGGCTCTCCTCCAAATATTGTCTTGCCTGCCTGTGTGGTCACATAAGGCAACTGGTTCACAGCTACAGAAATGCTGATTAGACAGAGGGTATGTCAGCACTGCTCGGACAGACAACAGCTCTTAGACATCAACTTTTCTCTCTTCTATCCATTCCTTCAGTGGGACCCTTTTTATCCTGCCATCAGTTTTCACAAAATAGGTAGGAACCAAGTACCTTTTAGATGTCTGCCATCCAGTTAAGATACTGATCAAGCTCAGGCATGTTTGAGAAGTTAATGGGACAGGTGACTGAGAGACATACACCAGTTTCCTTAGGAAAGGAAGGAAGTCTTCCTTGGGAAACCAAGCAAAAAATTATGCCGATGGGAACTGAAAGGCACCCAGTTCATCTTTCATGTATTTTCCTATATACAGCCCCCTTCCCATGTACACTTTCTTCTATAAACCCACAAGGAAGACTGAGCTGGCAACTTCAGTCACAGAATCATAGAATCATTAGGGTTGGAAAGGACCTTTAGGATCATCAAGTCCAACCTTCATCCTAACATCTATCTATCCATTAGACCATAGCCTCGAGTGCTACATCCACTCATTTTTTAAACACCTCCAGGGGTGATGACTTCATTACCTCCCTGGGCAGCATGTTTCGGTGCCTAACCACTCTTTCAGTGAAGAATTTCTTCCTAATATCTAATCTAAACCTCCCCTGATGCAACTTGAGGCCATTTCCTCTCATTTTATCAATAGTAATTTGGGAGAAGAGACTGATACCAGCCTCACTGCAACCTCCTTTTAGATAGTTGTAGAGAGCAATAAGGTCTCCTCTCAGTCTCCTCTAGACTAAACAGCCCCAGTTGACTCAGGCTCTCCTCATAAGGCATGCTTTCCAGACCACTCACCAGCTTCACTGCCCTTCTCTGGACCTGCTTCAGCACCTCAGTGTCCTTCTTGTACTGTGGTGCCCAAAACTGGACACAGTACTCAAGGTGTGGTCTCACAAGTGCTGAGTACAGGGGCACAATCACCTCCCTACTCCTGCTGGTCACACCATTTCTGATCCAGGCCAGGATGCTGTTGGCCTTCTTGGCCACCTGGGCACACTGCTGGCTCATGTTCAGCTGGCTGTCCACCAGCACCCCCAGGTCCCTTTCCGCCAGGCAGCTCTCCAGCCACTCCTCCCCAAGCCCATAGCGTTGCCTGGGGTTGTTGTGACCAAAGTGCATGACCCGGCACTTGGCCTTGTTAAACCTCATCCCACTGACCTCAGACAATTGCTCCAGCCTATCCAAATCCCTCTGCAGAGCCTTCCTACACTCAAGCAGATCACTCCATTTCATGTCATCTGCAGATTTACTGAGGGCAGATTTGATCCCTTGATCCAGGTCATCAATAAATATATTAAACAAGACTGGTCCCAAAACTGAGCCCTGAGGGACACCGCTTGTGACTGGTCGCCAGCTGTACTTAACTCCATTTACCACCACTATCTGGACCCAGCCACCCATCCAGTTTCTAACCCAGCGAAGAGTCCACCTGCCCAAGCCATGAGCCACAAGCTTCTCCAGCAGAATGCTGTGGGAAATGATGTCAAATGCCTTACTGAAGGCCAGGTAGACAACATCCACTGCTCTTCCCTCATCCACTAAGCGGGTCACCTGATCATAGAAGGAGATCAGGTTGGTTTAACAGGACTTGCCCTTCATGAACCCCTGAAAGTCTGAGCCTGAGCCCCCTGATGTCTTGCACTTGCCGCATGATCACCCCCAAGATGAACTGTTCCATAATCTTCCCCAGAACCGAGGTCAGGCTGACCGGCCTGTAGTTCCCT
>JANHGN010023327.1:27013-69020 GCA_024605025.1 Megaceryle maxima | reverse complement strand
ATCCTCCTGACACTCACCTTTTACATATTTATAAACATTAATGAGGTCACCCCTCAGTCTCCTCCAAGCTAAAGAGAACCAGCTCCCTCAGCCTTTCCTCATAAGGGAAAGGCTGCACTCCCTTAATCATCTTTGTGGTTCTGCGCTGGACTCTTTAGAGCAGTTTTCTGTCCTTCTTGAACTGAGGGGCCCAGAACTGGACACTATTCCAGATGCATCCTCACCAGGGCAGAGTAGAAGGGGACGAGAACCTCCCTCGACTTACTAACCACAGCCCTTCTAATCCACCAGGACACCCAGGTCCCTTTCCCCTATGCTGCTCTCCCAGGGCCCTGTTCTGTGTGTATGTGCAGCTGGCAAGATGGGAGAGCATGAAGCCTCACATATTTGCAATTTAGCACTAAACACGTTAGTGGCTTTGACATCCAGGAAACCCACAAAGCCATCAGGAAAGTACTGCTTCCGAGCCGAGACACAACGGGCATCACTCAGCCTGAGGACAGATTGCTTTGAGAGAAGAACTGCAAAATTACTTGAACAGCTACATATGCTCTGGCTTGATGGGGGTATTTCCTTTCCCCAGACAACGAGCCTCTGTTTGTTAACTTGTTCTGCAAGGAAATTCAGATGGGCTCTCACTTGTTCCCACCCTGCCACATCCACAGCAGCAGCACCTCAGCCCCAGATCGATTTTTTTTCAGTGCACGTAAGAACTGTCAGATCCCAACTCTTGCATCCTCTTCCAGATATGGAAAGAACAAAAGACTTGCGCCTTTTCTTTTTTTCCTCAATATCCTAAATTAGTTGATGGTTTTGAGATCAAGTAGCTCAGCCCACAAAAAAGGGACTTCTTCACACTCAGGTATCCCCCAGCACTGAACTTTGTGTGCTCCTTTTGGGCAATCCAGAACTGCCTCAGCTTAAGATGAAACACAGTTAAAGCAGCTTTTTGATGCTGGAGCTGGCCTCGGTGGTACAAGCATGCAAGAGGGAGAATGGGAACTGAACATGCTGATGGGTGTTTTAATTTTTAATCAAGAAGGGTTCACAGGCACTTTATTTGAACAGTTTTACTAGGACACTGTGAGCTTGCGCATTAGTGCAGAACATCAATTACAAATTGAAATTAAAAATACTGTTATGTAGTAAGATCTTCTCAGAAAAAAAAGAAAAGGAGATTTGCATTTACAAGGCATTGCTCCAGCACAAAGACTTCTGCAGGGACCCGCTGAGGTGGAGACACTAAGGAAGAACTTTCTGGAGACAACATTTATTAAAAAGCAAAGTTTAATGCTGTCAGAGTGCCTGACCCCAGGAAATTCCTCACCCATTTCCACCTTAGCTCCTGGCTGTCAGCGATACCTCACCCCTGCTCAGTGAAGCCAGCGACAGCAGCTTCGGAAGGTGTGGTGTGCCCCAAAGCAGAGAGCCTGCAGCAGAAGTGCGTGGATCTCAGCTCTCCTGTCTGTCTTCTCAAGAGTATTATTGGAAAGAGGGGAAAGAAGAATTGTTATGGGGAAAGAAGCACGACAAATAAATCCAGTGGGAAGGAAAAGTCAAAACACAAGGGAAAGGGCAAAGCAATTGGGACAAACATTTCAACACTAATATAGAGATAGTTAAAATCATACGAGATACATCAACGGGGGGAAATATCCCTCTTAGCACCAAACTCGTCTCCACCAATGCTGTTAATAATTTTAACTTCTCCTCCTCCTAGTTCTCCATACTTCCCATTTACAAACTGGCACCAGAGAGAGATATTTGTAATTCACAGAAAGGGTGCCTGGAGGCGCATTCCAGCTTACCGAGGGGTCTGGATCCACTCCTTCCTCCATCCCCAAGAGTGACTGAATCACTCCTGCTCTGTTCCTCCTCTGGTAACTCTGAATTTTCCCCTCACCCAGTGCAATTTACAGATAAAGGAATACTCACATTACCAAAATTATCAGCTTACTAAGATGCATAAATCAGCTTTGAGAATGAAAATTAAATCTAACAGCAAAAGCAATTTCTTCTCAGGTAAGAGATCGGGGCAATATTTGACCAAATTAATTTTGCAAGAGAGGGGAAACACATTTGTTTCAGAGCACAATTCAAACTGACAGAGTCTACAAAGCATTGATCCATAATGCTGCAGGCCTTGAACAGAAACCTAAACCACAAACTGGCAATTTCTTTTGACCTCTCATCACAGTAAAGGGTCCACCTCTTCCTAAAATCCTCAGCCCTGGAAACACACACTTCCCAACTCTGCAGCTCTGAGACTACACTCAACAATTTCTCTCCCTCCCCTTGGGGACCAGCAGTGCTGTCCCTCAAGCAGACAGGATTTCATCTTCTTTCTGCTCCGATCGCAGCTGCTATTAAAGCTCTACTATTGCATCTATAGAATCATAGAAAGGTTTGGGTTGGAAGGTACCTTAAAAATCATCTAGTTCCAACCCCCTGCCACGGGCAGGGACATCCCACTAGAGCAGGTTGCTAATATTTCATAACAAGTTTAAAAATTCAGTCTAATATTGCACTGCCAACAGCTTTTGTGTTCTGCAATCACCTCGCCCTTAACATGGCTTATTTAGAATAACGATTTACAGGGGTGATAGCCATTAAGACCCCATTTACACCATCCTCACTCACCTCACGAGTTGCTTTATTCTGCCAAATTGATCATTCAGCATCATAAGACAGAAAGTGAAAAGAAAGCAGCAGACCCATGACTAGTTGGAGTCCAACTTGTTAAAGCTGCTTTCACACAGGGGTAAATTTCATTTACTCCTCAATTTAATGCATACATCCTTACTACTAGATCTATATTTAAATTACAGAAAATGTAGCTTTCTCTGATACTAATGGTTGTTCTAATGCCTCTCCTATTTAGTCAGATAAGCCTGACTAAAGCCTTGTGCTATTAGAGCATGACCTGAGAAGCTCACTTGCAGCATGAAAAAGCCAGCAACAAACACCTGGCTCCATCCAAGGTGGTCAGACAGACAGGAGATGTGTGCTCACATGCTGATCTGGAGCAAATACCCCACCAAGCAGAGGAGTCCTGGTGCCTGACCATTACCACCCACCACCTCCCTTCCCTGCAGCCAAAAAGCAAAATACCCATCAGGGGGTGGAGGAGTTTTACTTTTCAGTCCACTAAACGGATAAAGAGGTGTCTATGAAGGGAAACAGCAACCTTAAAAGCACATGATAAAAGTCAGTTACAAGACTAAGGAGAGGTGTTAAAAAAAACCCCAAACACCTCCTCATATCAGTGCTAGAGGAGGGCAAACCTCTGGGCAACTCCAATGGACATCAAGCCTGGTGTGTGCACACAGACAGCATCTAGCATGGGGACAATCCTCCAGGATTCTTTAACACCAACTGGAGGTGTCAGTTCTTGCAGATCTTCCTTGCGTTTGTATCCCAGTTAAGATTTTAGTGAAGAGAAATAAAAAAATACAACTACTCTTCTAGCCCTTGAAACAAAATTGCCAGAGAGGGAAAGTTTGAGTTAAACAGGTGTGGTACATAGCACAGTCTGTACAGATGCTGGGTCTGACTGTGATGTGGCTGGCCACAGGCAGGCTTCATCCACAGCACGGACTGATGCATTGCACATCAGGAAGCCACGTGGTGGCTTCACAGGTCTCCCGTTTCAAGGCCAGGTCAGCTGCATCATTGCTCAACTCAAAAGCATGATCTTCATTCGTGCTGCTTGCACCTGGATCTTGGGTTTCATTTCAAATCACTATAAATTCTAACAGCAGGAGAAAAACTTACAAATTTGACCTTGAAAGACCCTAGAGACTTAAAAGACATCCCACTCACCCCAGAAAAGTGAACTATTTTCTATTTAAAAACACACAATCTGAAAAACAGTACTTTAAGCCACTGATTTGTTCTGTGGCAGGTAGAGGAAGGGTGACAAGTTGTCACAGGCTGCAGGAACAGAAAGGAAACCCTGTAATGAATCAAAGGCTGTTTATGCAAAGCATTTAAAGTCACACATTTCACAGCTGTTACAAACCAGCACGAGCAGCCAGCCCACCCTCAGCTGCACATTCCCCCGCCTTGCACCGGCCCCAGAACAAAATTCCCAGTTACAGGGATCAGCACTACAGTCTACTCTGCCTTCCCTTACCCCACATCCACAGCAGTGCCACCCCAGACAAGAGGATCTCTTCATGCAGTGGCACTGACATCTCCAAGACACAGTGGGACTGCAATGAAAAGCTGCTCTCAACAGAGGTTAAATCCAGAATACATGAAAGGAGACTCCATGGCAGGTTTCTCGTGCAGGGGGAAGGGGGAGTGGGGAGGGATAGTCACTGCACACACAGACACGGTAGTAGGCAAAGATAACCCAGAATTTACTAGCCAAGGACCTTTTGGGCAATGCTACAGAAGCTGCAGTAAAACAATACATGATCTGAATGGTCAAGCTTACTATTTTTTTCTGGTTTATAGTATCTTAAATCTTTCCCTATGCAGCAAGCCCGCAAGGACTTCTGGATGGTATGTGTTTAGGCAGAGAAAGTACATTTCAACTCAGATTTTACTATGAGTCTTTGTATTTCTTACTAAGAGGGTCACACGCATCACCCTAAAAATGCAGAGCCCCCATCCTCATTAGGAGGCAGTCCTGCCACCTGCAAGACAGCTTTCCTAGAACCATTCTGTTTAGAAAATAAAAGGAATAATATTGTCCTCAAAGGCATACAACACTGGCTACAGTACTCCCAAGACCCTGGGTTAACTATTTCCTACCGAATTAATCCTAAACAGCATCATACCACCCAAAGTCACATCTACACGGAGATACTTTCTCACCAGCTACCC
Source organism: Megaceryle maxima (assembly GCA_024605025.1). Lineage (NCBI taxonomy): Eukaryota > Metazoa > Chordata > Aves > Coraciiformes > Cerylidae > Megaceryle > Megaceryle maxima. The sequence goes on along the minus strand of JANHGN010023327.1, from coordinate 64,187 downwards.
TGCAACATCCCAGTGGGAATGCAGAGCATCTGGAAGATTGTTTTATTATTGTTATACATAAGCATCCTCAGACTAGTGAGACACAGGGAGCTCCAGAATGTCCCCAGTAGGCAGATGCTAATGATGTAAACAAGCCACACCATCCTTTTTCCTCCAGAGCACGACATGTCAACATCCTTAGCTCAGGAAGTGTAATAAATATCGCAAAAGTTACTGCTGAAAATGGGTCATTTGGAGAACAAGCTATTTCCGCAAGTAGCTAATTACACGAGCTTAAGATACTCCTCTGAATATGCACATTATACTCTTTAGAACCTATCTTTGAATGCCAGAAAATTTAAGAGGAGGGTTATGAGCCACAGGACCTTCTGTGCTCTCTTCTGGCAGCAGCTACACTGGCTAAAGAAGCTACTACCTGAACCTGGTGGCCACCACAACCCCCTCCAGAGTGTCAGAGACGCAGGCAATGATGGCACTTTAACACAGTTCCCTCGCCCCTGGGCTGACCAAGAAATGCTCTGTTGCTCCTGACAGCCAAGCACACATAGCTTAAGCATCTCCAGTTAGTTTTGTTTGTTTGGTGGGTTTTTTTAAGGTACATCTCTATGTATGCTATTTTTATGCACTGAGTGCAGAAGCATAGCAAGTTGCATTGTATTTTATTGGGTTTTTTTAAATACAGTTTATGATTGCAACACAACTGAGTTTGGGTTGAGAGGAAGATGAAGCAGCAGACTTCTGCCACAACTCACTCCCATAGCTGCTTTGCTCCTCCTTCCAAATCCTGGGGCACTGCCTGAGGCCTTCCATCAGCACAACTTTCACTCTGCAAAAAGGGAGCAGATTTTCCTACAGCTTTCAAAATATCCTGTGTGAACACTTCAGAACAAGAGTAATGCCAGATTTAAGGGTAAGTATCAACCAGATGATTAGTTCAGCAGCATTAAAACCACCTGAGAGCAGGGCCACAGCATGCAACAATACCATCCTCACCTGTAGCACAAGCAAATGTGCTCCCAATTTGCAGGTCAAGCAATCACAAAGAATGCAGGGAATGATTTCGTAGTGATTGCAGGGCTGTGTTCTAAAAATAAGAAAGAAACATAATAAAGAGTGTAACTCTCTACTGCCAGCAACATGCTGCACACGATTTCCCTCCCAGCAATCACACTCTGCACGTTACCACTCACACGTATCAACCTAAGTCCTCAAATCTCAGATTGCCCACCAAAGCCAAGGGGGGGAAAATGGTCAAGCAGCTGATTAAAAGAAAAAGGCAGCCAATGCTTTACTTGAACTGAACTTTAACTTGGGTTTCTCGAGGAGAAAGCTTAAAAACATTCTGCCTTATTGACCTCCCCACCCCTAGTCAGCAGACCCCACTACACACATTGAGATTTACCATCTTTCCCAAAGAGCTCATTAAACTAAAGGCAAGTACAGTACATACATAAATCATGTTGTGATAAAGATCAGGCCATTCTATACTCTCAGCAGTTTATTAACCTAAATTCACCCTGAAGGTTTTTCCAAAGACAAACTACACAGCAAATACAGTTTAGCAACCCAGTGATTTCAGTGCTGTTTAATGAACCGCTATTAAGACAAATCACTTTGGCATTAGCTATAACATAGGGCCATAACTCACATGGCCCTGGTGACGCTGCGAGCGATCCCCTGCAAAACAACAAAAATAAACTATAAAGCGGGGAGCAGAATCTCAACTCCCCACACATCATGAGAGCCCCTCCCCAAAACACTCCGGGCAGCCCTTCCTTGGCCCAGGCATGCCGAGGGGGATCCTTCCTTCTTCCGCGACTCTCCCAGCAGGAAAACACCGTAAGAGAGGCACAAACCCCACGGTTTATTTCATCGGGAAGAAATTACAACGTCAAGGCAGGGGCCTGGGAGGCGGAGAAGCCATAACGCGGCACCCCGAGTCCGGTGTGACCCAGAAAGTCCGGGCTTCCCCGGGCAGCAACTCTCCCTCAGCTCCTAGGCCTCTGCTACCCTCTGCCCTGGGCTTGGGCGGCCCCCACCCCAGCCCTGGGCCTGGGCCCCCTCTCAGCCCACTCCACGGCAAGCACCCGCCGACGAGCCCGCTCCCGCCAGTCCGCGGGGAAGAAGGGACAAGGCCAGTCCGCGAGGAGACGCCGTGCCCCACTGGTGGCTACGGGACAGCAGGCAGGACCCCTCCGCTCCACCCCAGCCCAACCCAACCGCGCTCACCTCATCCCCGCCGCCGGCCCCGCCGGAGCGCACACAAGACCCGCCCACGCAGCCCCGCTTCCGCGGGCGGGCCCACGCCGCGAAGGGGCGTGTGTGGGGCGGGGTCTCCGCAGGAGAGGCGGGGCCTGTGCTCAGGCGGAGCGGGGCCTGGGGGCCGGGCCTCTGTGCACCCCGGAGCTGTATAGGGTCCGAGGGGCCGATCTGAGAAGCGTGTATACGTGTCCTGGAAGGCCCGTGTGTAGGGTCAGAGGGGCTTATATACAGGTCATGAAAGCCCTGTGTGGAGGGTCTCAGGGACCTATATGTATAGGTCCTGAAATGTTTGTATGTACCATACAAGGAGTGTTCATTTATGTTCCCTATACAGGGTCTGACGGGCCTGTATATAGAGTCTGAAAGACCTGTGCATGGGGCCTTAGGGGCTAATACCTAGATATACAGACACATATGTATATAGATATGTAGATGCATAGGTATATAGGGCTGGTGTATGTATAAGTTCTGAAAGGTCTGTGTATAGGGTCTCAAGGGCCCATATAGAATCATAGAATGGTTTGGGTTGGAAGGGGCCATAAAGATTGTCCAGCTGCAATCTCTCTGCTCTATACATAGATCCTGAAAGGATTGTGTATAGGGTCTGAAGAGCGTATCTATAGGTAAGGGCCTGTATATAGGCTCTGGGGGGCTTATATGTATATAAGTCCTGAAAGGGGTTTCAGAGGTTTATATATATAGGATCTGAACAGCCTATATAAGCAGTTCTATACCCAGGATTTAGGGGTGGGGGGGTGTCTATCTGCAGGGTCTGTAGTACCTATGTGAAGGTTTAAGGCACCAGTGTAAGATGTCCAGGGACTAAGGCAGACATCTATAGGGTCTGTGGACGTATGGCCATTTCTGCCCTGCCGTATTGAATCTCTGATTTTTTTTCTGCAATAGCTAATTCTCTCCCTCGGGGCCAACACTTCACATGCCAGAGAGGCTTCCCACTCCATGGTGTCCATCCCTGGAGCAGAGATGCAATGCAGGTGGAAAATGTCCCGAGACATCTGCAACATGGGCCATTATGAACCATGGCCTCCTGTTTCTGCATGGCCTTCCACCTGAGGCTATTGAATTTACAAGCAAAACCTTCGTGGGAGGGTTTATTTTTCATATTGACCATAATATTTACAAAACACTAGGGGAAATATTTCCACTCAGCTGCCAGCTTGACACTTCCCACTGCTACAGACCTCTCATGAACTGTGGATGGTGGGGAAGGGCTCAGGATGATACCTGCAACTAGGAGAACCTGTTCTTAAGAGAGAAGAGAGATTTGCGCCCCACTGGTGCTGTGACAGCACAACCTTCATACTGCTGTCAGCGTTTCTCCCTGCATGACAGCTGCTGCTTGACCCTTGAATGCCTGCATGTGGACCCTGGGGGAGAAAAGCATCAGAGAGAGAGGAAAGGGAGAAAAGGGAAAGGAAGGAAGAGAAACAAGTAACAAGTGATAGGACAGGAGGAAATGGCCTCAAGTTGCGCCAGGATAAGTTTAAGTTGGATAGTAGGAAAAAATGTCTTCCCCACAAGGGTTGTCATGGCCTGGCCCAGGCTGCCCAGGGCAGTGGTGGAGTCCCCATCCCTGGAGGGGGTTCAAAGCTGTGGAAATGTGGTGCTGAGGGCCATGGTTTAGTGGTGACCTGGCAGTGCTGGGTTAATGGTTGGACTTGATGTTCTTAAAGGTCTTTTCCAACCTAATTTTTTCTATGATTCTATAAAAGAAGAAAAAATAAGAGAGGAGAGACTACATGTGCAGTGCATTTCCACATGGAAATCCTCCCAAGTGGTTTCAGCTTCTACCAATGAATCTGAAGCCACCCAGCTACTGGGTGCAGCATCCTATCCTGCATTCTCTGGGTCCAGTACCCAGACAGGTGCTTGTGTCAGAGCTGGGAGGAGTGAGGGCACAGACAGGATGTTTCATTGGAGCAGTGGCTGTGATCTTGGTATCAACAGTCCCTGGGAGGCTCGTGCTTCTGTTTCAACCCCATCTTTGAAAACACCTTAATTTCTTATTTGGGGTGCTTTCCCCAGGCAATTTGGCATCGCCTTTTTATGAGAATAAGAACAACAGCAAACACTTCTGCCTCTGGGAAGAAGCAAGCAGCAAAGGCAGCCATAGTTTTATTCCTCCTTCCAGGAGCTTTGCCCCATGCATGTGGGTCAGGAGCTTCCCCGGGGGTCAAATACTTCCACAAGCCTCAGGGACATTAGGAAGGCACATGTCTGAGCAACTCACCTGAAAGTGACTTGTTTTGGATGGCAGAGGAGCTGGGAAGGAAATGAGACACCTTGAAAATAAATGTGGCTGCTGTGTGTCACTAGTGGGCAGGATTTGGAGCAATAAGTGTTGCTCCCCCAGGAAAGAGCAATGCCCAGGAGTCCCCAGACCAAATGGTTCCCACAGCAATGAGGAAACATCAAATCTTTCCGCTATCTCTGAGATGGGAGAGTCTCAAAATGTAAACTTGGAGGCTAATTTTTAAACCGAGGAAGGGACCTCAGCAAAGCCAGTGGAGGGATGTGATTTTCTCCAGAGTGGTGGGTGGGCACGTGGGCTGCTGCAGCCGTGCTCAACGGCTCAGGAATGGGATGGCAGCAGGAAGGGAAAATGAGACAGGCACTCCTGGGTCATGTGTGCTTTGACATCTAGATCAGAGGGAGGATTTACTGCTGGAGAGGCTAATTTTAGGTATTTTAATTTTAGTTGCTTCCAGATGCCTCTTAGGTTGACTTTCTTCAGGCTTTTATGAACCCCCAATTGAAAAATACACTTTCCAGTGGCATAAATAGCTGGTGATTGCTCTTCAGGAACACAGGAGGCTGCTGAATCCTGCCACCACCCTCCTGCAGTGAAAACACTGCACAGATTTCTACAATGAACATTTTGTCAAGGCTTAAGATGATGCCAGAGACTTGGAGGGGTCTCTGCAGGACTGTGGTGCAGCAGCACACAGAGTTGTGTCCATCTCTGATAGAAATGCTGGACCCATAAAGGAGATGGGAGGAGAACATGCTGCAGTGTGCAGATGCTGATGGCTTTGGGTAGTTCGAGCTTTGTGGCCGAGGTCCTCCAATGGGATGGGGACCATCATCCTGTCCAGCCCAGGGATATTTCTCCATCATATTTTACTTCTCCACGAGCACCCATTTTGGTGCTCAGCTTAATGGAAAATGGCCAGCACCGTTCCTTTATCAGCAGGTAGATTCTGCCCTCCAATCTCAGGGCTGGGCTGTGATATCTCTATTTATCTGAAAGCACCAACCTTACCTCTAAATAACAGGAGATAAAATGCATTTGGACCTGGTGTCCTCCCAGATTTCCTCCTCCACCCACACCCGACGTGCCTGCAGGATTTTGCAAATGCGTCGACCTCTGTGTGCAGGATTTTGCAAGTATCACAGCCCTGGGGACATCTGTGGGCATAAAATAGGGTAAATCCTAAATTTAAATAATGTGAAGAAAGTGATGAGCCTGTGGACTGAAACAATGTGGGTTTTTTTCTTCCTAGCTGGCTCATTTAATCCGAGAACTTTGGGACTTCCTCAGGTCTGAGCCAAAATGTAGGGTTTACCTATGGCTCATTGCATGTTCACTTCCTCTTAAATCAGTGTTTTATCTGCAGGAGGACAGCATCCATGCCTCTGTCAGCAGTGTCGGGATGGTTGCTGAGGGTTGGAGGCTTTAGCTTTCCACTTCAGTCTTTTCCCACAGCAATAATATTAATTGCTAATGCTGGTGTGCTTTTCCTCTTCATTTCTTCTCAGGAGCAGCTTTCCAATACTCACCCAGCTGCAATTACAGGCAACTGGAGAAAGCCTCATTAAATACATTATTTTATTTAGTTTTTCCAATAGTAGAAGATGCTTCTAGCAGGATACTACGAGCTATTTGACCTAAAAAGATGGGGTTTCATTTTGGTGCTGATATCCTCAACCCTTTCGCTCCCTGTGATCTTGAGAAGCTGTTCCCTGCTGGCTTACTTAATTGCACAGGGTATTGATCTCAGGGCTCACGTTAAATTCCCTTTTCTATGCGTTGTAATGAGGGCCCAGACACTCAGCATGGGATTGCTAATGAATTATTGGCCTTTCTGCTGTCCTTAGCCTTTGCTCACAGCACATCTTCCCCCACTGCTGTCAAATAGTCCCTGGAAATGTTTAAACTTTGTCTAAAATAGAACTTCAGGTGAACACTTCCAGCTTCTCTTTAATTAGAAATAAATATCTAAAGGTATAATCTGAACAGCTGGAGGAATAGGCAATAGGAGAGAGTGGTTCGGGAGTTCTGGCAGCCCAGGTTCTGCTGGACATGCCTGTCCCTGCCATCCCCTGGAGCTACCAGCACAGAGCCCCCATAGGAAGCCCCACTGGAGGGACAGTGTGAGCTCATCCTAAACACACCTCTGCTCACCCAGCTGCAAAAAAAAAGCATTGGGGTGGGTAGTTTATGACATGAAAAGACAGCTCTGACCCAAGGCACTGCTGAGGCTGCATCTTCTGCCCTCCCTTGGACCTTCCCCATCCTGGAGACTTCCTTCCTCCCCCTTTCCTGCCTTTCTAATCTCCATTTTTCACATCTTCCAGGCTGCATTAACCCCACTTTTGCCATTTGGAGGCTTTTAATCCTATTGTGTGGGGACACTGCAGACTGTACTGGGGAGAGGTTGATGACCCCATAGAGGGATGCCCTGCCCTGCCTGTGGTCCATGAGGCAGCTCTTTGGCTGAGATGCATGCAGGAGCATCTTCCAGTGCAGATGCTCCTGGGGTCCTTACAGAGAGCTGAGCTGCACAAAATCCCTTTTTAAGCCTTTTCCCACTGCTGTGAATTTCCAAAGTGGAAGGAGAGGGCAATACAATGAGCAGGGGCTGAACAAAGGTTTGATCCAGTATGAGCGGTGAGGTTCAGAGCAGCTGCTGCAATAGGTCTCCTTGATCTTGCAAGAAAAAGCAAATAATTATCGAAACTCTAAATGTGCTGTGCTGCACTCCTAGAAAGATGCAGTTGAGACTTGATGCCTTCAACTACATTTTTCCAACTAAGATAAAGGAGGAAAAACCCATTCCTGTGGGAAAACCCAGCCAGAAATGAGGATTGAGGTGGAGGATTGCTCAGTGGTGAGCTGTGTGGCTCCAAAATGTTGTTGCTTGGGGAAAAGCTGAGAACAACCCTTCAGCATCTGAGTGGATTTGAAGGCAGGACTTTGGGAAGGTGGGGACAGAAGGAAGAGGGCACCGATCATGGGGCTGATGGCTGAAGTGCATCTGTGTCACCCCATCATCTAGTTGCACTTCCCTCTGTATTTTAGAAGGTCTTTGTGACAAACAGGGATGGTGAATAACAGCTGGAGGCTCTCTGCCCACGTGTTCCTGACGATTTTGTCAACCTTCAGCCTTGTCACAGTTTTATCCTCATTAATTTCCAGTGAGTCTCCTCTCCTGAGCATCCTCCTCCCCTCACCTCCCAGGAGATGTGTCCCAGTAGCTCCACACTGTGAGGACTCAAGCTCCTTGACTTCAAAATAAAAATAAAAATAATAATAATAATATTCCAGCTGCTTTTAAGCCAAGGCACTTGGTTTCAATGGTATTGCTGCATTTGGGAACTGCTTGTGCATACTTTTTAAAGCTCCGTTTTCTAACAAGCAATTATGGGGCCACTTCCAGTATTAAATAAAAGTAATAGACTTGTTTCCCTTTTGGACTATTCCTTCCCAGGAATAAAAAAGGAGCCACTGGTGATATTTTAACAAGTCCCAGACTGAAGGGAAAAGTCTTCTCTAAGAAGAGTAACTCAAGTAAATAATCTTTCTCAAAACAACTGAGTACCTATTTCTTATTTAGCTCAGATGCTGGGAGATCTATGCTGGTGGCCCAGCCCACCACGTATGTATGTACATCTCTCGCTCTGCAATATATTTATATATTTTGATCACTCCTTACACCATTCATTGAAACTGCCTTCGGGGGGGAGGCTGGTTTGGCCTGGCACCCCACATCCCTACACCCATGCAGCATCCCTGGGGCCATGGGGGTGCATTTCTGGCTGCACCCTGTCACCCTACAGTCTCTCCCTGGTGTACTCTCCCTCCTAGTGCATCCTCTTCCTGGTGCACCACACCTCTCCACACCCCTTCCCCTAGCACAGCCTCCCACCCCCCCGTACTGTCTCCCTGGATCTTCCCCCCAGGCACGGTGTCCCCGAGTGCACCTCCCTGCACTCTCTCTAGTGTACCCCTTTCCCTTGTGCACCCTATCCCTGCTGTACCCCATCTTCCCGCACCCTATCCCCTAGTTCACCTGCACCTTCCTGCACCCTCTCTCCAGTCCCAGCGCACCCTACCTCCCCGCTGCACCCTCTCCCCAGCACCCCCCACCTCCCCGCTGCACCCTCTCCCCAGCGCTCCCCGCCCGCTCCCAGGCCTGGTCCCACCCCCGCGGTGCCCCCGCCCCTCCCCGCCGGCCGCGCCCCGCCCCGCCTCGCGGCGCCCCTACTAAGGAGTTTCCCTGTCCTCTAGCCCCAGCGCGGCCCCGCCCACCCCCGGCAGGGGAGGGAAGGCAGCGGCCAATCGCCTCTCCGGACAGGGCGTCCGCGGGGCTTCGATTGGGTTTTCCGCCTCGGCTTGACAAGCCCCTGTCCGGCGAGAGGGGCTCTCCGATTGGTCGCTGCCGCCGGGCGGCCCCGCCCCGCCGCTCCCTCTGTCCCCACCCCTCTCCTCCCCGCCCAGGCGGCAGCAGCAACCGCCACCGCCGCCGCCGCCGCCGCAGCAGCGTGAGGCGGCTCCAGCGGCGCGATGGCGGCCACGGCGGGCAGATCGCTGCCGCTCCTCCTCTGCCGCCGCCCCGCTGCCGCGCTGACGGCGGCCGGTTGCTTCCCGGCGCTGGGGCGGCGCCGCCAGCAGCAGCGACACCGGACGGTGAGTGAGGCGGGAGCCGTTGCCCTTCAGGCGGCGGCTGGTTGAGGCGGGCGCGGTGCCCCGGCTCCTCCGGCTCCGTTCCCCGAGAGGCGGCGGTCCCCGGTCCGACCCCGGCAGCTGCGCGTTATTCTTAGCGCCGTCGCTGGGCGAAACTTGAGCGGGGCGGGCTGGCGGCGGTAGCCGAGCACCCGTGCCGCGCTCCGGCAAGCAGGCAACTCCCCGACCCTCCCGCCGTCGCTCTGCCCCGGCAACAAGCGACCCGAAAGAGCTGTGCTGGCTCTTCCTGGCGGTCGCTGTCGCGGCCCGGCGCAGCCCCGCGGTACCGGGGCCGGGTTCCTGGGGCGGGGGACGGGGCGCGGCCGCCAGGTGGCGCGCGGGGCCGCCGCGAACCGGGGTGGGAGACCCGTCAGCCCCCACGCGGTGGGGGGACGGACGGCACCGCACCGGGACACGGCAGGGAGAGGACGAGTCCCAGTGCCCAGCGGATCTTCACCTTGGTTTTATTATTTGTGAACCTTTTTTTTTTTTCTGCCCCGCTTCGCCCCCATGTCAAGGTCAGCCAGGGGAGAGGCGCTCGGAGGTGGTGGGGGGGTTGGCCCCAAATCCCCTCCGAGGCGGTGTCACCCGGGTCAGTGTGGCTTGTAGAAGAAAAAAAGAAAAAAGGAATTTTTGTTTGCTTCCCCTGCAGAAGCAGCCCGGTTAACGGCTGTGCCAGGGCAGAGAAGACCCGGTGGCACATGCGTTGCCTTACTATGTGTCTTAGGGTGGAAAAAAACTGTACAGGCAGCAGGTTGCGTCGTGGAGCTAAAAAGATTTGCTAAAAATACCGGGAAGTGGTTGTGTTTGGGGTGGGTTTTTTTGTTTTGTTTTTGTTTATTTTTTTCTTTTTTATAAACCGACAGAGCGGTATGTAACAGATATTTTTCTGGCTTTTGCCACAATCTCTTTGGTCGCTACCTATAAAAAAACCAAACCCCAAAGCTTTCATTGGAGATGTGCATCTGTCGCTCGCTTCTTGTCTGGGGGGAAGCGACTAATCGCAAAACTACTCCATAAAGCCACCGAAATCGGGCGTTGATCGGGCGGCGGAGCAGAGCTCCGAGCTCTGTTGCAATAACGCTGAGTCTTTAGGGTGCTGTTTAAAGAGCAGCTAAGCGCCTGTGCCTGGTATCTTCAGGGTGCCGGTAGTTGCTCTGATGGTTGTCAGTGTTTTCACAGCGAGGGGATGCCTGAGGTTCTGTCGGTGTCAGTTACATCGGCCGCGTATTTGCAGCGCGGTCATTCACATGTGTGAAGTGTGACTCCTGCAGCGCTGACTTTGTAAATAGCAACCTGCCAAGTGAGGCCACCACTACCCTGGAGTCTGGTTGGGTGCGGAACAGACTTTTCAGCTTTTGTAACTATCGTTTCAGTTGTCTCCTTTAGTTGAATGGCAGAGAAAAGAATACATTATTTATCTAAATTTAAGTTGACCTTTGTGATTAATTTAACAGAGACTCAGGTTCATGCTTGGTTGCACTAATCAGGCTGAGTGTAGCAGTAAATGTGCAAGGAGATTAAAAACAACCATGGAAAAAGAACCCAAATTTCTCCTGTTTGGCTGGGATGCTTTGCTGCTGCTGTGGCCACAGCTTAGCAGACATTGCTGAAGTGTGGGCACCCTCTGGAGCGCACAAAAATTGTGCTGCCAAAGCCTTCCCTTGGGGAAAGAGAAGGATTTTCCTTCTGTCCCATGGACTGATGATTAGAAAGATTTTCTCGTTTTAGTACCAGTTGGGTTGTGCCATTTGATTTTCAGCAGCTTGGCAGTTGACCATTTGTGGTGGTGTAGTGATTAGTTCTGGGGGTTTTCTTTTCAATAGGGAGGTTGTACACAGGCCAGTTCAGGAAGCGTTGGGTGGTGAAGTGTCCCTGTGAACTTGGTGACTAAGTGGAAGCTTACGGTGAGCAAGCCAGGACAGAGGGTATTCTGACTATTCCTTTAGACAGCATCTGTAATGTGCCTGTTTATCTCCTCTCAGAAAAAAAAAAAAAGTTATCTTTTTTTATCATTCTGCACTTGAGAAACTGTGTGGACCACCAGGAGAGAGTAGAGACCTTAGAGCTGCCAAATCCTGGAATAAATGTTCTCGGAGGAGAAATTACAGCAACTAGAGCTCTTCATAATAAAGGGAAAATTGAAAGGAGGTTGCTGCAAAGAAGGAGCAGAAAAAACCATGTTGGGTAGGAGTGGAAATAATTTGCTTATAGTGTGAGGAGTTTGGTTAAGTGCTGGAAATCCTTTTACTGACAGCAGGAATAGTGAAATGCTGAATTATTTCCTGGGAAAGCTCTTCAGTTTTTATTATTGAGGGTGTTTAGGTTGGACTGGCATCTGTCTATCAATGGAGGATGGAGAATTGATCCTGCTCTGTGATGGGTCTTGAGTCTATAAGTTATGTTAGAAAACAGGTAGAAAGAGTTGGTATAATATAGGTGTAATTAATAGAGTGATTATGTTAGGGATGTCTGTGCAGTGTTGTTTTTAACACAATAAATTCTCCCTGGTTACTTCTCAGGACGGCTGGTTTATAGCCAGGGTGATAAATGGTCTTTCTTGAAATAGGGTGGAAATGCCAAATGATCTTATGGATGAGTTCTTTCAAAAGGGCTGTAAAATACACTGAAAGAGCCTGGACGAATTGACCCCCCTCTAGATGGGTGAAGTGTAAAGAATGAGTCTGTGATAACATCAAATGGTAGAGGGGGCAAGGGGGTCTGAAATTCAGAATAAATACTTGTCTTATGAAGGGTCAGGTGGGAATACAGTCATCTTGGGAGATGTAGGGCTTGATTGAAACATTTGCATCTTGCTTGAGAGTTTTGAAAGCTGAGAGAGTTGGGAGAGGTCAGTGGGCTCAGCAGGGAGATGTGGGGTTGAAGAGGAGATGGTGAGTCTTTACCTTCTGCCCTAGCTGAGAGGTATCACAGGGCATGAGAGGTCTTGGGAGGAGGGTGCAGAAAAGTTGGATGAGAAATTCACTTGCTGATGTTGGAATGGGAAAGAAGCAGGCAGGAGGAAGTGTCGACTGGTATTTGTGACTTCCTCCTCTGAAAGCAGTGGTGGTGTACCTTGCAGGATGGCTGTGCAGGGTAAGGAGAGGACCAGTTGGCATAACCATCTTGAAAAAGGGGCTGCAGCATCCATAATGTTGGAAGAATGTCAGAGCCGAATAAATGTTCTTACAGTAGAAGTATCAGAGTTTCCTTCTCATTCCACTCTCCCAATCTCATCTCCATGTACGAGAGAGCAGAAGATGCTTTGTAGAGGAGGACAGGGAGAGAGCTAGCAAGGACTTATGCAGTGGATAAACTGCTGAAGTAGCCTGGGGGGTTGTAATATCAGGGGGAATGAGTAGATGGCTCCAGCTTTGGAGATCGCTCCAGCTGAGCAGTTTGTAGAGCGAAACATCAATAGTATTGGTGTTTGCTTTAAACGGGTGGCTGGGTGCTCTTCCTCGCTAGGAGGGAGCTGTGGAGATCTTCTGGGAGGACTCATGTGGAGGCAGGAGGTGAGAGGCAGTTTGGTTAATCAGACCAAGGTAATTTCTGCTGGTGGGAAGACCAGAAATGGCAAAAGTCAGCAGCAACAAGCAAGATGAGGTGGAATAAAAGTACTGTGTGTGGTTTCTTTCTCTGTATGCCAGCTTCACACAAGAAGAGGCAAAGGATGGAGAAGCAGTGATGGGGAGAAGTCTGGCTGGCGCCGGTCAGCATGGACCATTACAAGGATGTGTCGTGTGGGTGCAAATGCACAACCCCATGCACTGACTTTCTAAGCAATGTGAATGGGATGGGGATGGAGTCTTCAGTGTGTGATCAGGTGGCACTTGTCAGTCTAGTGCTGTTTGCCAAGTTATCAACTGATGGGAAGCTTAGCAGCCATAAGTCATGATGCTACCTATTAATTAAGGCCTTTGCCCTAGTACTAGTGCTCAGTACAAAAATGGTTGCTGTTTTCTTGTTGAACAGCTTACCCACGAGAAGTGTGGAGAGAGAATTAAAGTGAGTATTCCTGAGAGGAAGATTACTTTTAGAATCATAGAAACATTTTGGTTGGAAAAGATCATCAGGTCCAACCGTTAACCCAGCACTGCCAGGTCACCACTAAACCATGGCCCTCAGCACTACAGCTACACAGCTTTGAAACCCCTCCAGGGCTGGGGACTCCACCACTGCCCTGGGCAGCCTGGGCCAGGCCTTGACAGCCCTTTCAGGGAAGAAATATTTCCTCATGTCCAACCTAAATCTCCCCTGACGCAACTTGAGGCTGTTTCCTGTTGTTTCTTGGGAGAAGAGACCGACCCCCACCTGGCTCCAACCTCCTTTCAGAGAGTTATGGAGAAGGTCTCCCCTGAACCTCCTTTTCTCCAGGCTAAACAACCTTCCCAGTTCTTTCAGCCTCTCCTCACAAGACTTGTGCTCAGGACCCTTCCACAACTTTGTTACCCTTCTCCGGACATGCTCCAGCTCCTCAATGTCCTTCTTGGCATGAGGGGCCCAAAACTGAACCCAGGATTCAAGGTGCAGTCTCCCCAGTGCTGAGTCCAGGGGAATGATTCCTACCCTAGTCCTGCTGGTCACGCTGGTGCTGATAAATGAAGCAAGGGGAAGCCTCTTCTTTAACCTCTACTTATTTCAGGTGCTGTGGGTGTTGAGGGTAAGCTGCCAAAGGCGAGAGCTGGAATGGTAGATCCTAGTGACTTCTCAGCCTAAAAAGGAAAATGTGAACCTAACTGACCTCCAGCTGAATTTCAGGTAGGTCTTGGGCAACCTGCAGGTTTTTATCTCTGCTCCAGATGAGGACCAGGGTTACCTGCTGTACATCAGTCCTCCAGGCCAGGTAGGATTTTGGTGCAGGTAGCCCAGTATTAAGGATGCATTAGAGAGTGTAGCTGCAAAGGAGAGATTACTGTGGACTGGGGAAACTTATCCTGGGATCTGAGCAACCTCATGATGCAGTGAAGCTGTCCTTCACTTGGCATAGGTACAACATGTATTTGTTGTTGGTTTTGTTTGTATTTTGTTTGTTTGTTAGGTGTTGTGTGCCTGTGTGTTCTGGGGTGGGTTTTGGTTGTGGCTTTTTTTTTCTCCCTATGATTTGACTGACACAGTTGCAACATCAACTTCCAGAGAAGCTGCTATAATTTCCCTGGTGGGCTCCCAAAAATACCTCAAGCCCTTGCTGTCACAAATAACAGTCTGTTGCCCTCCTGTTGCCCATCTCTTGAAGCAAATTTATTTAACAAGTGAAGCTCAGGGCTCACAGAACTCTGGTAGTGGCAGTGAGTGGCCGCAAGGATGGTGAGACTTGGAAGAACAGTTTGGTGTGGTGTCTGTATTTTTGCTGCTGGTGGAAACTGGCAGACTGCTTTAATTACCTGAACTTTTGTTTTCCTGACCATGTGTTACTGTTGAGTGTAATTACCAAATTAATGATTAAAAAGTCAAAGAAACCGTGGCTGTCCAGTGGTTTGAAGGGGCATAAACCAATTATTCTCACTGGATCTTTGGCTGCACTTGTTGCCTGCCCTGTTTCCCATGCTGGGACATTACAGGAGCAGTGACCTGACCAGGAAGAGATGCATCTTTACTTTGGAAGTCAAGATGGGATGTGGCTCAAATGGCAATCTAAATAAATATCAATCCAGCAGAACATTTATAATATTGCAGGAGTCCTAGGAAGAGTTGATTTGACCAACAAAGTGGTTAATACATTCCCTTGACTGTATTCGTTCTGACAGGGCTAAATAGATTTTTTTTTTTTTTTGAGAAGCTGAATTAAAAATATAAGGAAAAAAGGCATTTCATAGCTTTTGATGTACTCATTCATTCAGTGAACAGGAAAAAAGCTTTACTCGTTAGTGTCCAGAAAACCCTTCAGGGGCCTCTTTATGTGAAAGCAGCACTATACAGAAAGGAGTAGATGTTTGGGGTGGTTTTTTTGGTTTTTTGGTGTTTTTTTTTTTTCCAATTATTTCATGATGTTGCCTTTTTTTATTTCTAACTCGGTCTGTGGGAATAATCAAGACTTTGTATGTAGTGTCTGTGATGGGAGAGGAAGTTACTGCCATGGTAAGGTTGACGCTGTCAGTAACATAAAAATTTCAGGACTGCTCTTTTTCCATCCAGAGAGTGTTTCTCAGCTGTGCTCAGACAGGCAGGGTATAACTCTCCTGACCAGAACCCTGGGGGGGGAACCCCCCAATTTTTGTTGTTTTTCATTTTTTAAAGCTATTTTTGACTAATCTTAAAGATGAAACTTTCTGCGAGATTAGGTCCTGCCCAGTCATCAGGATAAAACGTAACTTTCATGACTTCATTTCAGACTTGTGCTATGAGTCATTGTTTGCCATTCTATAAAACAGCACTGAAATGACACAAATCTGTAATTTAAATTACTCTCCTATTTGTAGTTCTGTAAAAATGCAGAAATGGGATTAGATTTTTTTGGGTGGCTTTATTTTTGTGTGGATTGTGGGTTTGTTTGGGGTGTGGGGTTTTTTTTGTTGCTTTTTTTTTTTGGTGTGTTTTGGTTTGGGGTTGGTTTTGGGGGAGTTTGGTTTGGTTGGTTGTTTTTTTTGTTTGTTCTTTGGTTTTGTTTTTTTTCCCTTCCCAATTTCCTTATTTATTGCAGTGTCAGCTTGTAGTTACTCTTCCTGAGATCCCAACTGCTGCTTCCTGCTCCCATGGCTTCTGGTAGCCCTGTGTGGGATGAGGAGGTGTCCTTGACAAATTTTGTCAGATGCAGCTCTGTGCTTCATGCTCACCATGAGGGAATCTCTGAAGTGCTCTCTGGGTGAGAGACCACTTGTGATGTTGCTGATGTGGTTTTCATTGTGTTTCACTGCTTGCTTTTTAAGATTGCAAATGAGAGCAGTCTGGCTTTAAGGACTGTTTTGTCCTTCAGTATTTAATGGTGAAAAGAAAATGACTTGTCCCTTTTCTATTAAAGTTTTGGCAAAGGCTTTTCTTCCTGTTAAGGTCTCGATTGGTCATCAAAATGAGGTGTCGTTTTAATGAAGATGAAAATATGCAGCACTTGAATGGGATGCGGAATTATTTTCCAGTAGGGCAAGCCTATGGGGTATCACTTATGTCTCATGTAAAATATTAAGCATGTCCACTATCTCTTTTTGCATTCTTGGCAGCTCTTAAGGAATTAGGAAATGTAGAACAACTTGCATAAGCAGGAGGGGGGTGAAATGTGTTGAACAAGCTTGTTGCAGCAGTGTGCTTTTGTTGGCTTTCCCAGGGGGAAGGACTGCTGTGCAACAAGGAAATTTTCAAAGTTCTGAAACTGCATATTGGAATAATTAAAACTTGATTTTTCACTTGGATTTATAACTTAGGAAGGATCTAGTGGTGGGTGACCACCGTTAAATAAAAAAAAAACCAAAACCAAACAACACTCTGGGTGATTGTTAGTCTTGCATTCTGTCCTGCAGCTTGCTGGGAAATAAAATAACTCACTCTGAGGTCATAGCCTAAGAAGTTTTATAGAGTTTAAGAAAAGTTTTGTGGAACATATTACTGTTTTGAGAGGATTATGGAATAGTGCTAAGGTAACAATTTTGATTGCTTCCATCACACAGATCCCAAGACGTGTATGTAGCTTGCTGCTCCTTCAGCTATCCAAAGTTTAGGTAGGCTCGAGGTGGTGTGAGGGTGGAGAAATGGGGCAAGGGAGAACGGTTGCCAGGTAAAAGTGGTAAGCTTTGGTTTTGCGATGTACCTCGGAGCAGCATCTGTTCGCCCGCCGTGTGTGTGCAGGAGGTGGGGACACCTGAGCACTCTAACAGATGGGTACTGCAGAACGTCTGAGTGAGTTGAGGACACCTTTGCTACTGGATTTGTCTTTGTGGATATACATGGGTTGGAAAGAGGAATGCAGAATAACTGGATTTCTTGGCTCTAGGTGCATGCAGTTTCAGGTGGTTCATGAATGAAGTGACCATAAGGTCAGCGGCTAGCACACGATATCTTTCACTTCCAGATTGTAAGGGGAATTTCCAGCTCATCCTCGAATTTTCTAGGCCAGCTGCTGGAAAAGCATCAGAAGTTACTCCCTGTTTTGCATCACTGTATTACGTTGGAAAGCACCAAGCCAGGCAAAGCTTTCCTTGTATTATTTTGTTACGAAGAATGTCATGTTTCCTTAAGCTGCAGAGTGAGTGTATTTGACAAGCTCATGTACATTATCACCGTACCTTGGAGCTGCTAAGGAAAAATGTGCTCCGTGACTGTAGTGATGGCGATGCCTCATTACTATGAAACTTGTGTATTTTGGAAATCTCTGGAAAAGCAACTTTAAGAACTGTTCAGTTAGAGCCCAACATATGGTTCTTGTAAATTTGTGGCTTTGTCAATGATTTGTAAAAGATATAGCTCCCGATGGGCAGGAGGTACTCCCCTGACAATGGGCTTGCTCCCTGTCAGATGATACGTGAATTGGTGGGATCTGCTGAACCGTGACTATTTATTCCCTGTCAGCTGCTATTTCCTCTACATGGTTTCCTTTCTTTGTGTGCCTACCTGTTGCTTGACTTCTGTACTGTAGGCCCCTCATTAAGGCACGCTGGTAATTGTCTTAAGCCCTTGTTTTCTTCAGCCAAAAATTACTTCTAATTCTTTTATTTGATTTTGCAGCTGAAATCTATAACACGAATAGAAAAGGGATAGTCATCAGCCAGAATGCAGGTTGTGAAATTTAATCAGAATAGTGGACTCTAAGGTATGTCTCGAAATTAGTTGTGACAGATTGTTGTAAAAGGAAATAGTTACTCTCTCTGCCGAAGCCATTTTTTAAAAATACATCCTCATAATTTACCCTTGCTATGTTTCTTAGATGGTTGGACTTCAGTGACAGTGAGTCTTCTGCGTAGTTACTCTAGAAGTGGCAGTTTTAAAGGCTACTCTGACAACTGAAGATGTGAAGAGAAAATGAGGTGTCTGAGAGCACAAGAGCAATGCAGGAATTTTTCAAGTTGCATGGTAGAAAGTATTAGCTGGCTGGGGTCTGCCTGATGGGTTTTGTGTAGAACTTTTCCTGTATGATGATTATATTGTCAATGAGTATGTAATGCTGTGAACAAATGGATGTACCACGTCCCATTCATGTTTTCTGGTTCCAGACAAAACTCAGACACAGTCGATATGCAGTAACCTTTTAAAAATCATTTGAATTAATTGGGAACCTGTCTGAAACATCACAGAGATTCTTGTGTGGGGGTTAGATGGGAGGGAAGGCTGGCAGAGAAAGCAGTTTCTCCCTGAAATAACAGTGAACTGAAAAAGTGCAGAGATTTCCCAAGGGAGAGGGGGGAAAAACAAAGGCAATTCCTTTTTTGGAATGAAAATGCCCTAATTTATCATGTGACTTGGGAAATCCTCTTGGCTTCCTGCAGAGGGGAAAGGGGGAGTTGAACACTTTATCGGCATGATAGAGTGTGGCATGTTCGTGATGCATAACGGCATCTGCTGCATAAAGAGTTCCCAGGGGAGCTCGCTGCAAGGCTATTCCCATTATCAAGGGACTCGTTTCTAGGGCAGTGATAACAGAGATTCAATTGTCTAAATATTTAGTAGATTTGATAATTACATTAGTACAGTGCTGTCTGATTTCCTTTCAGTTTGGGGATATTGTACTTAAGAGGAGATGAGGATTCTTCACTTGGACTGGGATGTAGGGGATTCCAGAGAACCGGTTCCAGTCTCTGTCTTAAGACCTGTATTACAACCCATGTACACTGCTAGTAATGAGACAAGCTCCAGATAAGCTGCTCTTGTGCTTTATGAACTGCCTGGAAAACTTATGATGGAACGTCCTTTGGCTTTCATTCAGCCTATGGTTGGTGCAGCGCAGCGTGCAGAAGGGCTGAGGGAGCAGAGACCTTGCCTGAGACTATTTCCAGGCAAGGGAGGGCACTAAGTAAGCATTATGTGAATATCCAGACTCCATTTTGGCTGCTGCATCACATGACGTTGAATGGACTGGCTGACTTGCAGCCTATGAAATCATAGCATCCGAGAATGGTTTGGGTTGGAAGGGTCCTTAAAGATTTTCTAGTCCAATGCCCCTGCCGTGGACGGGGACACCTCCCACTAAGCGAGTTTGCTCAGAGTCCCATCCAGTCTGGTCTTGAACACATCCAGGGATGGAACATCCACAACTTCTCTGGGCAACCTGCTCTAGTACCTCAGCACTCTTGGAGTAAAGAACTTCATCCTAATTTCTAATCTAAAACTCTCCTCTTCCAGTTTGAAGCCATTACCCCATATCCTATCTCTACAAGTAAAAAGTCCCTCCACACTTTTCTTGTAGGCCCCCTTCAAATATTGGAAGGCTGCAAAAAGGTCTCCCCAGAGCCTTCCCTCCTCCAGGCTGAACAACTCCAACTCTCTCGGCCTGACCTCACAGCAGAGGGGTTCCAGCCCTCCCAGCATTGCTGGGGCTCCTCTGGCCCTGCTCTCACAGGTCCATGTCCATATCAGGTTGGTTAATTGGAGGTAACTTTACTGCTTCCCAAGAAGCTTTTTCATTAATAGAGGGTTTTTTTAATCATTTAAAAGGGTTGTTGCTAGAACTTGCGCTCTCCAGAGGCGTGTTGCAATGCCATCCATACTGTCCATGGCATTTACTGGCCAGGCAGATGAGGTGAGGCTCTGAAAGGAGAAAGCTTTTGAAACATTTCCAGTTAGTCTCACTGCAGACCTGTTCTGTGGTTTTATATTATTCGGGTTTGGGGTGGTGGTGTTGTGTTGTGGTGGGTTTTTTTGGTTTGTTTTTTTTTCCCCCACCTGGAGAGGTGGTGTTCAAGGGAGAAACCATTGCACACATTGAACCATCCATTCCTAGTTGCTTGGCAGAGTGATGCCAGTGATTGCTAAGTAACAAGAAGCTGATGGTCCAAACCAGAGCTTTGATTTGAAGTCAAATTGTCATGGATTTCTCTGACCGCAAAGCTGAATAGAATGATGTTGTCGAAGAATAATTAATCTTAAGAATAACTTTGTCCAAAGATGAAGAACATGACTCATCTTTGCACACGTACTCATTAAAAATAAATCACAGTTTTGAATTGGCTGTTCACTCTTGTGTGTAGGAGTGACCATTTCCATATTTCCTTTTGGCATTTAATGCTCAAGAGAGTAATTTTAAACAAACAGTTTTACAAAGTACTCCCCTTCATTATTTAGCTAGATTGAGTAGGGGAGGATATGAGACTATGCAGATACGGTCTTTTGAGCTAGCCAGGAGGCTGTGAGTAAGGGATGCTGTGAGAAAGGCATTAATACCACACAGGCACTTGTGCAATGAATTGTTTTGTAAATAGCATTTTGAACAGATGTTGTTTTTTATCTTTCCCCAACCGTGGGTTGTTTCGGTTGACTGTTCCTGCCTGCCATTCAGTTTTTCTCTCCATAGCAGCTCCTTTTCTTCTGCTGCAAGTCTGCTTGTAATTTATAGCATCGTGGTATTTTCCTTTGCAGTCAATGATACAGCCATTGTATCTGTTGCAGGACACCCTTCTCTCTGCTGTCCCAAGCATGCTGTTAAAGCACAGCTCCAGTTTGAGAGGAGCACACAGGGCTTTGGATCTGGGGCAGTGAGTTTGGTGGAGCTGCTGTTTTCATGACCTACTTCTTGGGCAAGCATGGATGTGAAAACTGCTCTTGGTGGCTTAGATGAGAGATTTGGGCTTTTTTTGTCTCAGGCTGAAAAATAATCAGACTCCATTTTGACTCAGTCTTATTCCTCAAGGTTAGGAACTGTGTGTCCCCTGAATGATTCAGGTATCAGTGAAGAGAATAAGAGTAGACAAGAACACCTAAGCCTAGAAGAGTGTTGCTTTGGGGATTTAAAACAAGCACTCTTTTATCCTAAGGAATTATTTGTCATTGTGGTCAGGAAGATGTAATTAATTTCTTAGTTTGTCCTCTGAGGGGAGGTAGGTGTGTAATCGACTCATCCTAAACACTCTGATCCACATTTTTATCTCCATTTAGGAGATTTGGCAAGAGTCGTAAAGCTGAATTGCTGTGATTAGCCTGACATTTTATATAATAGAGAGCACCGTAGAGGGCTGTTTATTCTTGGAATTGCAGTGTCAAAGTACTGTGGCACTCTTCAACGTGGTATTTATGTAAGTTGTGTGGATTTTTACACTAGATGAAATCTGCATTGCCATGTGACAGGTAAATCATAGATGTATCTTCATGCTTGCTGTGTATCCAAACCAGTTCACATGGGGGTTTGGCAGCACAGAGCTCGACTTGCTTCCTTCAGGATGTGATCTTTCCAGCCACAAGGTAGAGCTGATGATGCTTCAGGCAGAATTCTGACTCATAAACACTTAGAAGCTTTCTTACAGTCTTGTGAACGTGGAAATACATGGCTTGCAGGCACATCAAGAAAGCAGAATTGCTATTGTAGGGCTGCAAGGCACCTTGGAGTACGAGGAGACCCTACTACATGGGTGTTTGAGTAACCTGACCATCAAAATTAGCACTTCACTGGGGCTGCGTGTCAGTACTCAAGTCTGTTATCGCTGAATTTCCTTGGCTAAAAAGTAAAATAAGCCCTTACCTCCTTTCTGCTGGACACACACTCCCAAAAAACCCCTCTGATTGTTTGCTGGTAATTTTTTGTAGTATGTTCCAGCACTGCTCCTCAGCTTCCTTCAAGCTTTTTAAAAGAAAAAATGAAAAAGAAAGCTTTCAACCATTTATCATCATACTTTCTAAGTTTAGGGCACTTCCAGTTTTTATGATACCGAGTAATAGCCCATGAATCTTGTTTTGAGGTTAGGCTAATTTAGTTCTCAAAAGTATTTCCCTTTTTCTCACTTTGTAAACATAGGGTGGTTTAAAATGATTTTAAAGGAGTTATTTTGGCCACAGTTTGCCTGGGGAAAAGCATTCTCTGAAACACTTTGAAGACAGTTTTGCTTACCTGCTACCGACCAGCTTGGCTGACCAGCCCTGCAAGTAATATGCACGACACTTGCTTGATCTGAAGTGGTTAGAATTCCCATTTTTATGAGGTGTGTTTGCAGCTGCAGCTCTCCAGCACCGTCTTTATCCCTGTGCTTGGCTGAAGCTTGCATCTTAATAGTAATTATCAGTCCTGGTAATCACTGAGTTAGGTGAGGTTTTTCCCATCCTCATTAGCGGTCTGGGTAAGGTTTCCAGCCTGAAGCTTGTTACGAATGAACAGCTCTCTACCTCCAGCTAGTCTGTTGTCTGAAGGTATATAACTAGTCAAAATACAAGACAAGACCTATTTTGACATTGTTACTCTATCTTCTTTCCTATTCCAGTTGAGCCTCTCAGCTGCTACTATAGGCAGGTTAAGATGCAAAAGAGCTGGTACGTAAACATGAGATGAGCACTGGAAATGAGACTGACTTCTTGATAGGGAAATTCTGATTGATTTTATATTATCTGAATGTAAGATCCTTCCAGCTCTTGCTGTGAAAAACACCTACATACTTCATGGCAGTATTGAAAAATGCTACATGTGCTGAAAGGGCGTTGTAAGTATAACTTTATCTTTTTAAATTAGTTAATGAAGTTCTAGTTGAGCAACATTGAAAGTCAACTTGATCCATATAAACAAATACTGATCCATATAAATAAATCTCACTGACTCATTCAGGAGCGTTCTGGGCAGAAATTCAAAAATAATGGGGGCAAAATGCAGATGAAGACTAGGATGCAGCTGAACTATTGTAATCTGTTCATATTCCACTTTGCCATCTATCATTATTCTAAGTACCGGAATTTTGTGGTATATCAAAGCACTTCAGTGACTTCTCTTACTTTCTTGATTTATATTCTGGGAACTTTGGTATGAAGATGCTGTTCTTCCTCACCACTTGGCCTTTTAAGTGCTGTTGCTGCAATGTTACTTTCTTTCCTTTGCTTAATAGTGTACTTATCATGATAAATAGGTGGGGTTTTTTGTCCTGTGCTAAGGCTTTTATCTAGCAGTAGAGTTTGGTTTTTTCTGATCTCTGCTGTGAGAATGGGACTACCAAGCTGTGTGGCTATTAGTTGTGCTTTTTCAAGAGTCTGAAGGAGCACAGCCTTACACATACACCAATGCAAATAGTCTTTTTAATGTTTAACAGTTTTAATTGCTGTTTGCAGGCTTAATTGGAACATGGCTTTTGCAGGTAAATGATAGGAGAAAAATAACCTGCCTCTGACTGGATGCTTGTTTCCTTTCTACCCACAGTGCTGATCAACCATTAATTATCTTTCCCTTTACGTGGTAGTTAGGAGAGAGCTATGAAGTTCAAAGGTTGAACATAATATACAAACACGTGTGTCCTGAAGAGGGGAGACCAGAACGTCTGCCTTTGTGATGCTCTCCAGTGACTGGAGACACAGCACGAATAATCTGCTTTTCTGTCAGCTTTAGCTGGTGCTGATGACAGCATTTGCTTTATGAAACAACTTTTAAATAATATTCAGGTAGAATTTAGAATAATAAAGTTGAATAAAACATCTGACAAAGCAATGTCACACTTTCCTATTAAAGCTGCTTGATTTCTTTTCTTATTAGTTGCTATAGGAAGCATCCTGAGCTCCTAAGCTGCAAATACTGCAGCTAGGGCAAGAGGTTTTCTCAGAAACACTTTTACATGGCAGCATGGGCTGGATGAGTGTTAGCATTAGGTTTTGTAGTTACAATCTAGTGTCCAGTGCTTTCTTTGAAATACAGGACTTCTTCCTGTTGGAGTAGCAGTCCTTGCTTCATCTGTCACGTGACAAGGAATCTCCCTGCCTCCTGTAGAACAAAGTCAGCTATTGCATATGGTTTTTTTTTCCTCTGAAGTAGATACTTAAATGAAACTTGCATTTGGGTCTGTGAAAAACGCCTCTGAATGCTCCTTTTGACCTATTTAGTCAACTGAACACCATTTCTTTTGATTGCTAAGAGCTCATTCCAGCCCCTGTGGTACTGGAGGTCCCCTTGCTGCTGCTACCAGTGTGCCCTCTATTGCATCTTCAAACAGGTGCCTATCTGACTAGGCACAACCTCACCTTGTGCAGCAAACCTTCTTTCTTTCTAGCACTTGTTCTGGTGTTTCAGAGATGCTATGCCTCTCTGTAGAGCTACTGACTGTGACTAATACCTACTTGCTGAAAAAGCCAAAGACCAGTAGCTGGCAAGTTTAATTTTATGTAACATGCTGATGTGATACTCCCAAGTATAGTTTCTAAAAGACAAACCCAGACAGAGCAGGTAGTGGTGTAGAACGTCTGCTTAATCCAGCACAAGCTGTAATCTTTGTGTGCTGGTTACATTGCTACAAATTACTTTTTAATGAATAATTAGGAAAAAGCTGTAAAAGAATTCATGTGAAACAGCAATAAATAAATAAAAATCCCAAGCCAACTTTTTTTTTAGAGCATTGTTGGTTGACTTATCTTGTTCAGACCTTTCATTGCTGATAATTTTAGGAACAAATCATTACTTCCAGTCTAATTCTTAGAGCACTGCTTGGAGGTTTTTGGGGAGCCTAAAAGTGCTGAGTGCAATTTTCGGTCAGAATTTGTTGAAATGGATTTTTTTGGAGTACAATGTGGAAGATGTGTACTTCCAAACATCTTATTTTACAGTACTTACATTAAGATTATCCTAGTTTAGAGAACTAACACAGAATTAGAGTCAGTAAAGCAGTAATCTGGCAGATGGCTGCGATACAGATTGAAATGGATATGCCCTCAGTATTGCTGACTGCTTGCAGTGAACTGAGCAGAAGTTCAGCATCAAATATTTCTGGCTTTCTTGTTGTTTTATAATTCATATGAGATCCAATGGTCTCTGCTGGCACAGTGAGAAGATCAAGTGCAAGTTTCTTCACACTTTATGGATTCCACAGTCAGGCAAGTGGAAAATGACTTGGGTTTGGTTGTTGTTTTGGTTTGTGTGGTGTTTTTGGTTGGTTCGTTTTTTGGTTGGTTGTGTGTGTTTTGTTTTGGGGTTTTTTTTTGTGGGTTTGGGGTTTTTTTTTTTTGAGTTTTAGGACCACCATGATTTTTTTCTTTCCCTCTTTTGGTTTCTTTGAAAGCATTTTTTGGCAAAGAACTGTTTTGCAAGGCATCCCTCCTGAAGCTGGAAATGTTTGGCCAGATACAACCTCACCAATTTTGTGGTTACAGTTATAATACACTCTGATTTATATCCGTTTACTGTGGGAAAAGTTAATGTTTGGGTTGGAGGACAGCTCTGCTCTGCCTTTTGAGCTAGAGGTGGGAAGGCATTCCTATCTGCTCGTGGGCAAAAACTGCCCTTTGCCTATTCCTCTGTCAGTAAAAGTGTGTGGAATGACCAACTGGCTGCTCTCCAGGTTGTCAGGGTGGAGAAACGTGGATTAAGAGTCAGGAGCTTCAGGGTGACCCTGACAGGGAAAGTCTGGTGTCCCTTATTTCACGCTGGCTCAGTAGTCACCACTGGCAGAGGCCTCCAAGGAAGGAATTTCTCCAGTTCCTGTGCAGATAGATGATGTACCTTCATGAATCCCTCCTTGTCTGGGTACAAAAGAGCTTTCATGAGAAGGCTGAGGCGGTTGAGGGGATTCTCTCGGGTTCTCTGTAAGTAAATATTTAGTTTCTAAGAATCTCTGCCCTTTGAATGGTGACCTTTGAGTCACTACTGAAGTAAATGGTGTGTCTCTTGGACCTCCTGAAGAATATTTGACCTCTGATGTTAAGCAGGCTATTTGCTCTGTCTTCAGAACTGCCTTGGGGATTGTGGAGTAGTTTGTGTTGCAAGCATAAGCTGGGAAGACAGAAGTTTATTGTAAATCAGAGTGGCATGGGTGAACATCCCTGACTATGGGAGTGTGCAAGTAGACCAACATCAGGCTGCTTTGTTCAGGGTTTCTTGATGCAGCTCTTGTGGATTGCCAGGGATAATAAAAAATGGATTGTTACTTAATATCACTGAACAATCCTGTGATTCTGTTCAATTCCACAGATCTGTCTTGGCAGTGCTGGGTTAACGGTTGGACTCGATCTTAAAGGTCTTTTCCAACCTAAACGATTCTATGAAAAAGAATGTAACTAGCATTAAGTTTACTAGCTTATAGATCTGTAGTACATAATATATAACTGTATTTTCCAGAGATTGTATCAGCATCTCATTTTTCTTGAACTGATGCCATGTCTACTTCTGCAGCAGGGCAATAAAAAATAATCACCTCTTCAAATATATTATTACCATGGTTGTGCTTTAGGAATTACCTTTGGGGTTTCAAAGCTGCACTTATGGCTGTGGCAGCATGAGGGTTGGAGCTTGATTTGTATGCAGTGTAGTTATGCCAGGGTGGTTGCTGCTGCAGAAAGTAGGCAATTTGTGCATGCTTCAGAAAAGTTCAGGAAGTTTGAAGGGCAGAACTGTTTTCCTGCTGATGAAGCTGTCCCTCTTTTCCTGCACCTACAAGGAATTATAGAATCACAAACTGGTTTGTGTGGGAAGGGATCATTAAGGGCCATCCAGTCCAACCCTCCTGCAGGGAGCAGGGACAGCTGCAACCAGAGCAGGTTGCTCAGAGCCCTGACCAACCTCACCTGGAATGGTTCCGGGGATGGGGCATCGACCACCTCTCTGGGCAACCTGGGTCGGGGTCTTACCAACCTCAGCATAAAAAATGTTTTCCTTCTCTCCAGTCTAAATCTCCCTTTTTTAGTTTAAAACCATCACCCCTTGTCCTGTCACAACAGGCCCTGATTAAAAAAAAAAAAAAAAAAAAACAAAAAAAAAAAACCACAAAACAAAACCAAAAAAAACACAAACTGTGTCCATCTTTCTTGTAGGTCTCCTTTAAGTATTGGAATCCTATGAGAAGGTCTCCCTGAAGCCTTCTCTTCTTCAGGCTGAACAAGCCCAACTCTCTCAGCCTGGCCTCCCAGCAGAGGGGTTCCAGCCCTCCCAGCATTGCTGGGGCTCCTCTGGCCCCGCTCCAACAGGTCCCTGTCTCTCCTGTGCTGAGGACTCCAGAGCTGGACACAGTGCTCCAGGAAGGGAGTCTATATTGCTTCCAAAATTGTATGCTGCTTCCACCACTGCAGCACTTAACTGGTTATTTTCTTCATGTGCCATGGCTGGTAAACCTTTTCTTAGTAACTTTCAATGTTTTATGGCAAAAATCCACAAAATAGTAGGATATGGTTTAGCGGTAGGATTGGCAGTGTGAGGTTGGATTTGGATATCTTTTCCAACTGAAACAATTCATTGATTCTATACTAGAGATTATAAATCAATTGATAACTTTACTAACATATTAATGAAATTTGTCTTAAAAAATAAATACAAATAACAAAGGGGGAAAACAATGCAGTCCTTCCTGTTTCCCCTTGTCAGTTTGCCTCTCAAAATGGGGGGTTCCCGTCCTTTTAGCATCTTTGCTTAGAGCAAAACCAGCTGGGGAGGGAAGGGCAGAGTGACCTTGATGGGTTTGGAGGGACAAGTCCCACCTGGCCTGGAGGGTGGGGTTGGAGGGGCTTGGGACCCATTAGGTGTATGAAGAAGCTCTGTGTGGGCAACAGCCTGATGAGGAGCAGCTGTTGAAAGGGACCCTGTTGAGTCTGGGGATGGCAAGGGCTGAGCAGAGCACCTCACCAAGGTTGCAAGAACATCAGCACTTCACTTCTTGCTGTGTTGGCTTTCCTTTTCCACAGGGTGTGGGGTAATTTGTGTTATTTCTGCCTAGAGGGTTTGGGCTTCTGCTTGAATTACTCTTCCGTGTTGCTTCATGTGTTGTAATTATCTGGAGTTGTAAGTCCTCTATTCTTTATGTGTTGGGCTAGTGCTTGGGGTGTTAGGAATGCTCAGTGGCTGGGAGGAAGTAAGAAAATTCTTTGCAGGGAAAAAAGGTAGCAGTTAGCACCGGGACACTTGCCTGAGGAAAATGATGTTTTTGCCATGCAAACTTTTTCTCTTCCAGCCCCTCCTCACACCTCAAAGGGAGTACATAACAAACATGAAAGCTATGGCATGGGTATTTTCAGTGCCTCTTATCCTTATTTACACATTAGTAATAACTTCATGAAAAAAAATCTCTCATTTGGGAGAAAACATTTGGAAGCCTTGCAACCAGGGCCTCGTGGTGGTTTTGTGTGTACTTAGATTACAATCAGCCTTCTATGCTGGCAGGGGAAGGGGCGAGGAACAGTTTTTTCCAGGCATGCAAGTGGCTGTATAAAGTACATAGAGATAATGCCACACCAATTTCTGTCTAATTGGATTGTGCCTGATGGTGTGCTGGGGATGGTGTTAAAAAATGGATTGCTGGAGGAAAAACTTTTGGTTCTTTCACTCATT
The DNA here is from genome assembly GCA_024605025.1 of Megaceryle maxima. Lineage (NCBI taxonomy): Eukaryota > Metazoa > Chordata > Aves > Coraciiformes > Cerylidae > Megaceryle > Megaceryle maxima. The sequence continues at coordinate 35,616 of JANHGN010023327.1, read as the reverse complement.
TTTTTTCTTCCATTTGATTGATGTTTCCTAAATGTGAGGTGGGAAATACAATCTATAACTCGTCCAGAAGTACATAGTCCTCCATTGATAAGCAGGTAAACACATGTTGGTTTTGGTTTTTTTTTGTTCCAACCCCCTCAGTATCTGATTTAAAAATATAAATTCCTCCTGCTTGTTTACAAAGCCAGTTTTATTTTTGGTTTCCAAGCTAACAAATAGGTCAATACTAAAAATTCTTCAGTCACGTCTTCAATAAAATTGTGTAGGCATGATTATCTGGATTTTCCTAGACAGAAGTCTAAACAAATGTTGCTAGCAAATGTTTGGGGTAGGTTTTTATTGAACTTAAAAGTTGTATTTCCTCATGACAAAATTTAAGCCAACTACATAACCTGAAATTGTATGTAGCTTATTTTTTTTCTAAAGAGAACAAGATCATGCCAGTCTGGTGGGGGGGTGTGGGGGGGTGTGTGTCTTAAAGTGTGTACCATCCAGCCATAACCAGGAGCCCAAAGGAACGCTGATTCTGCAGGAATGAGTATTAGTAGAAATCTATACATCCAGATCCTCCCCAACTTTGCCTTATAACAAACTTTATTTTTTGTATAGAAAGTGTAAATGAATATACCTACAGATTAAATCATTTTAAGAACTGATGAGGAGTCCTCCTTATTGGTAGAAATAGCAGCAGTGTTGCCTGTTTCAGCAAAATTAAAGCAAACTTTTTAAACTGCAATTGTATTTCATTAGGATCTTCAGATGGGGCTAATCTTCTGATAGGCAAATAAATGATTAATCATTTAGGCAAGTGATCTTTAGGTAATCTTGTGTAAAAATAATGTTCGTAGGTGGCTGGTGATTTTGCTTGCAGTGTGTCAGTCTCGAGTACAAACTCATTGGCTTCTTTTTTTTTACACTAGGAACTTTAGAATGGAAAATTTGAGCCTCTTGAAGGACATTAAGATAGCTTAAATGGTTTTATCATGGCTTTGTCAGTGTTCAAGTTAGAAGAAGGTAAAATTTTGTAAGTTCCCTGTGAATGTTAATCAACAGCAAACCTAAGCAATTGTTGAAAATGGTTTGAGTAGTTTTTATTGGAGAGAGCTTCTGCAGGTTGGCAACTTCAAGCTCCTCAGAGCATGGCTAGATCCAGTGCTACTTCAGGTTGCTTAAGCCCTTGTCTGGCTGTGTTCTGAAAAAAATTTATGAAGATGGACATTTGACAGCCTCTTTGAGCTTCCTTTTTCTGGTGCTGCACAGCTCTCCTGGTGACTTTTCTACCTTTTTGTGTCATTGCCAATTCCATTAGAACAGTTTGTGTCTTGCGATTTCGCTATGTCACACCTGGAAGAGTCTGGCCTGTGGTTCCTCTTTAGGTATTAGGGTATGGAGTGGATCATGTAGTGGTCTCTTCTCCGAGCTGAACAGCCTCTATCCTCTCTATATGTACCTCTACCCTAGCTTCTTGTATATTGAGTGCTTTAGACCCCTGACCATCTGGTGGACCTTCTGGGCTCTTCCTGGTTTCAGACTTCTCTGTTGTACTGTGGGGTGTGCACAAGTGATTGGTGCTATTCCAGGTGTGGCTTCATGAGGCAAATAACACTCAGGCAGAAGAAAGGAAGCAGTTTTGCTTCTATTAATGCAGCACAAAATATGGTTATAGCCACATTTAGATTTGAACCTCCTGAGCTGCTTGCTCGCCTGCTCATCTGACCTACTGAGATGCCCAAGATGATAGCCTTGCCTTTTAGTGTATCAGCCATTCCTCATGTTTGCTGTGGTTTTTAAATGTGCCGAGAGTGAGTGAACATGCCCTCACCCAGGTCAGTAAGGAAGGCAGTAGCACTGCCCCAACATTATCTGGTTTATGCATGGACTTACGACTAAAGACAAAACAAATGTACAGCTCTGCTTTTGCATCCCCATCTCTATTTTAATGCCACTGTACTAAATCTGAATTGTCTTGAACTGCCTGGGTTTTGGGGCTGTATACTTCTTGTTCAAAAATAATTTCATTTTGGAATTTGACAGTACTGTTCTTTCCACACTTTAATTAAACTCTTGCCTGACTAATGAGGTTCTTTGCCACTTCCCTTCCACCCCCGCCACATGACTTGTTCTCTCCTGGTATCTTTTTGTTCATCTCTTCAGTATTTTACCATTTTGATCTTCGCTCTTTTGTCTACCAGCATGAAAGTAAAAACTTGAAAGTCTTGGATACTAAAGGTTTTAGTTCTTAGAGGTATGTTAAGAGGTGTTGAATATCATCACTGATTCAAGTTTCAGTGTCTGTTGATGGCATTGAACTTCTGAGGCTTTTACGTAGCATGTAAAAGGCAAAAAGAAAACTTTTGTTCGCTGTGTGCTAGACTTGAAGCTTCATCAAAGGTGCAAGCTGTTAATGTGCTTTGAGAGTAACTTGAAAAATTGGACTGCTTACTTGCAAGTCCAATAGGGTTTTGACTACATTGGACATATCCTCCTGTTTATTGGGAAGATTGATTAAAAAAAAATAACTTAGATGGGATTTGGTCAAAAAATTAGGTGGATCTGTGTTTGTTTAATGTTAGTGATGACTGATGAATTTGGGAGTAGTAATGTAGAATGGGATATGAATTATTATGGTTAAGATGTGATTTTCAGAGGTTTTCATTGTCTGCTGTAGCATTTCTGAAGGAGGTTGAGATGGAGATGAGTTGGTTCGTTTCATGCCTTGGATTTTTCTCAGGAGATTTCTAACTGTATATGAAAACTTCTAAGTCTAATAAAGTGTATTTATAATTGAATTTTGTTTTAGAGCTCTGAACATGCTGTTCTCGGGCGGTCAAGTCAGTGAAAGGCAAAGAATGAGAGAGTCGTTATTCAGCGTGGTGCAGTATTTTTGAGACCCTCTAAAGTCAACAGGATGAATAATACAACCACTAAGTCGACACTTATTAATTCAGTGACTGCATCTTCTAATCCCATTTCCTTATGAATGTAGCCATATGTAGAAGTTCCTGGCAGCTGAAAGCTGAGGATGAGATGGTGAATGCTTGTGACTCAGGAACCGGTGGGTGCAGTGGTCAGAGCTGTAATACTTAGTGGTTACTGGATTGCTTTACCATTGTTGTAGAAACGAGCTTAGAGCCAAATAACTGTGTTCATTTAGAAATTCCTTGCTGCTTCTTGAGAGTGTGCTTTCCTGCCTTGATGGGGAACTGACTGGGAACCAGCACTTCTGAACACTGAAAGGAGGTGATAGTCTGTTTCTCTTGAGGACTGTCAAAACTGCATTTTTAAAAATTTTTTTTTTTTTTCCAACAAGGAAAAAAAAGGAAGGAAGTCATCTGGGTTTTCTGGATCTAGAAGTGTTTGCTGGACAGAAAAATGTCTTGCATTGCAGTGTGGTGCGTCTTGACAGTCCTGCTATTGACCCTCCTGATGTTTGACCTGATAGGTGATTTGAAACAAATGGGATATTAATGACAAATAATCAAAAGGCAGATAAACCAGGCTTTTCTAGTTCAGCTGTTAACTGTGCCTGACTCTTGCTTTCCTTCCTATGGCTGTAGTCTGGGCACGGTTGCGTACGATGTGGTAAGACTGCTTTGTGAGAAGAATGTTGCCCACGTCAGCGAGAGCCAGTTTGGCAATATGTACATTCTTGGGGTGCCTTTTTTTTTTCCCCTCTTTTAAGATATGCAGCACACTGAAGGCTGAGCAGGTGGTAATGAGGGAGTTCTTTTATAGCTTCATCACTTCTGCTGAAGTCTATAAACAGCAACAATGGTGCTGGAGGATGAATGTACATTCTTGGCGTTATTTGATGTGTATTTATCTGGCAAACTTGTAGAACCCTTGAATACTATGATGATTAACTCAGTATGCCCTACATACATCTTCCAGTATTACCTTACAGCAGCCTCTGCTGTTGTGACATGTGTTACGTGCTTGTAACACATGGTTCATGCACAGAGAGCATGCTGACATTTTGTTGGATAGCCTGAAATTGTAGCTTGGGTCTGCATTTATAGACCAGCTGTATATTTTGGAGAACTAGGAGTCTCTTGTTATGTTCTATGCTTTGTGGTTGAGCAGAAACGTGCAAAACCATTCACGCAGCTATTTCAGTCTGTGAAAACATGGAAAATCTTTAGTGTGACCCCATGACCTATCTTTTTCTCTCTGGAGGAATTAATGAACAAGCCTTTGGGGTGACTGTCTCTCTCTCTGATGGCTTATGTCTGTTCCTGTCTTAGACTGCAAGAAATATTTCTCAAATATCTGGTGGACTTAATGCTTTTGTCTTGTTTAAGGTACAAGACAGATTTCTTAAAGGTTGCCAGACTCGTGATTAGCAAGTGACTTGGTTGATACTGTCTAGCAAGTCAAGTATCTGAGAGAACTTCTATTTAGTGAACTTGTTCTGAATGGTTTAGAAACCAAAAAAAAAAAAACCCAACCAAACAAAACAAACCCCCAAACACAATCAAACAAAAAGCCACCAAAAAAACCCCATCAAATAAATGTGCTTTAGAGAGTCCTCTGTTTTTGTGGTAGATGTTGGCTGTAGATTGAAATACAAAAGCATGAGTTGGATTAAAATAAATGCACTTGCTACCAAACTGCAAGCTGCTGTCTTAATGTTAGTCTGGGTTTTGATGTTACAGATGTATGATCATTTTTAGTCTGGTTTTAGCACAAGTAACACAACATTTGTATTTTAAATGGGTAATGCATAGTTCACCAGCATAAGGTTTTATTCTTTCTTTCCTTACTGGAGTGTTTCAGGTCAGAACACCCAAGACAGTGGATAATGTTGAGTGGGACAGTGGGATAAGTAGAGGAAAGAAATTTTGACTTTTTCACCTGTGACTCTGTTTTGCTTTAGGTCAAAGTGAGCACCGTGCTTAGTTTGACAGACACTTAAGTCTGTGCTGAGTGTTGTAGATGGTTGGTTTTGGATTTTATCTTTTTTTTTTTTTTTTCTCCCCTTGTTATACCAGACCTGTTCAAAATTGAAGCAAAACCTGTGATTTTTTTGGGTGATAAACATAATTCACATACCAATGGCTTAAAAGGGAATTTTTCTAACAGGAAGCAGATGGAGTGTGTTTTGAATAAGAACTCAGGGGAGCCTGGGGGAACATTTCTTTCAAGGGTCAACTTGCATGAACCTGATCTGTAACTTCATGTGCACAGCACCGATTGGGCATTGCTGTGAGATTGTAATGCTGAATGCATACGTCAACTTGGCAGCTGTGCTCCCCAAACTGGAATCTAAATACCTGTTGTATAGCTCATTGAAATAACCTCACTTACCCCATGCTTTTATTTCAATGCCAAACTTCTCCTCAGATAAGGGTTTACCATCGTCTTCCTCTGTTTATGGTTGTGTGCTACACCAGAGTAAATTCTTCTTTGAGATGAGAGAATAGCAAGATCTACAGATACTACTCAATCTTGGGCAGGATGGTAGTTCCTGGAAGGCATTGTTTGGTATGGTGGTTCGTTGTTGTTCACTTTTTGTTTGCTTGTTTGTTTTGTGTTTTTCCTGATGCTGAAATCATGTATAAAAATGTGTAATAGAAGTGGATTTCTTAGTATTATTTTTTTTTAAATGAGGTTCAAGATTTGATCACAGGTCTGTCTGGGCATCTCCTTGGGGCTGCTGGTAGGGATAGGGTAAGCAGGAGGGAGCTATCCTGCCTCATCCCTCTCTAGACCTATTATTTTGTGACTTTACCAAAAGCAGAGACCTTTATCAGTGAGTTGTGTGTATGGAAATGATGTGAGGCTGTTCAGATCTGTGTGGCTCAGTGTTTTGAGTTTGGTTTGGGGAGTGGTTTGTGTGTTTGGTTCTCTCCCCCCCCCTCAGGGTGATGATAGCTCATGGTGCTTCCCCTTGTATACTCTGAGCAGGTCGTGGGATTGTAGGTATTGATGACATGAGTTGAGAGAAGCTTTTCCACAGGCTCTTGTCTCTGACTGTTGTATGTGGCTATAGCAAGGTCTATAAAAGCTGCAGTGAAGGGGTTCCTGAAATACAAGACAGGATCAAAAATGTACTTACCTCATGGGCTAGGTAAGAGTTTTGGTGCAATTGAGTAATACTTGACTACGATTTCTGTTTTTCAGTGCTGCTATTCATTTTCCTCCCCTACTATTAATCTTTTTGATAAATTCTACTTGTTGAGATGCCCTGCACAGGTGAGGGTCATGACTTGGCCAGATCTGTCTTGAGCTATTTGTACCAAGCTCAGTTTGCAGGCTAAGAGAATCGTATGAGTCTGGCTCTGTTCAAACAAGTCTGTCTCATGAATGCAAAGCTAGACGATGTTGGACACAAGGTTGTGTGCAGAACATGTATTCTGCAGCCTCATGCTTTATCTAGGGACCAAGTGTTAATTGGAGCTTAAATAGATCACAAAGAATTGGCAAGTGAGCAGTGTTGTGGATGCCCTGGCTGTAACAGATTTTGACCAGCCAAGCTGATGCTTCTGTGTGAGTTATTTGCCTGCTTATTTGTCCCCTGTACCAAGGAGACGTGTCCTTTCCCAGGCCTGTTTGGTTTTCCTCCCTTTTCAGATGTCCCCAGTGCTTTGGAAGTGGTTAGCAGCAAGGTGGTGTATTATGATGGCCGATAAGTACTGGACAGAACCAAGCTATTGGGCAGAGGAGCAGAGGCAGGCTGCCAATCTGCTGGGCGCTCTGAGAGTTGTCCTCAAGAGGCACAGACAGACCCTCTTGCTGGAGACCACGTTGAGAGCTGCTGCAGCAGCCTGGGAGCAACACGGGGTTGTCGGTGCTCTGTGACTGTCTGCAAATTGCAGTCTAATTCAGGTTTAGCAGGACTTGGCATGAACCAGAAGAGTTGTGTGGGAGAGGATTTTTTTTTTATATATATTTTTTTTCCTTCCCAGCACCTTTGAAATAGGAAAGCTATTTCAAACACTTGTGCTTTATGTGCTTTCCTAGAACTTCATGTGGACTAAATGGTAAGGCTCTAGTTGCCAGCTGGAAAGTGGTGGTGTTCTTTTTGAGAGAGAGAGAGATATATTTATTGCTAGCATTGTTGGGAGGGGTATTACTGTGCTGAGGCAACGGGAAGGCTGAAGAGGAACAGATGTGCACTGCAATAAGGGGCTGTAGAGGGGTCACACCAAGACATTTTACACTCGCCTGGATCCATCTGTTCCAATTATCCTGAGTAATGAAGTCATCTAAGAGACAGAAGAGTTGCACTGACATGATAGTACTATATAGTACCTGAACCACAGCTGCTTGCACCCCCTCAGTTTTGTTCCTCACTTACTGATGGAACAGGCTCCTGACAAGTTTTTGCCTTTTGCTGTAGATCAGCTGCTGTTTGGGTTTCTGAGGGAGAAAGTTCAGCACTTGTGTTGTCCCTCTCAAGGCTTCCTGCAGCCTGGCACATCCAAGAGTGTTGCAGGTGCTTGCAGCCTGGATGATCCAGTTGACACTGACCTCATGGATCAGCTCCTCTCTCTCTCTTTTCCTCCTCCACTGCTCCTAACAACTACTAAACTGCTGTGCTCTTCTGTTTTGAGGGGAGCTAAGAGAAGTGTTACTCATAGACATAATTTTGAGAGACAGAATGAAGTCTCTTGCAGCATTAGGTTGCCATACATAAAAATATTTTCCTAAGAGAGGATTTTTCAGATTTTACTACTGAGCACTGTTGGAGCTCTCCAATTCAAATTTGATCCTCAAGCATGGAAGTTTTTTGCTGAACACCTACGTATTACAAACAATTTTTAAATGCTTAACCTAATTTTCTCAGAAAAAATCCTGTAGAGAATGGATTTTCTCCATGAATCCCTGTGGCTATAATCATGATGTTACTTTTGGCAAAAAAATTATATAATTTAATCCTGCTTAATACTTAGTCTCTGAAATAACAGGTGACAAATGCAAATTACTGCATTTCTCCTTTTAGCAAGACAGGATATGTCCAAATGTAACTGTCGACAAGTAAAACGAATTATTACAAGCCTTGCTCTGGTATTTGGTAGAGCTTAATGTAGTATTACACAAAAATGTAATGGAAATGTAGAATTCCAGCAAAAGATTGTCAGCCTGAACAGAGTGAGGGGTTTTTTTTGGTTATCTAGTTTTTGACCATTTAATGAGTTGTCTTCTTTCCATTAAGTGTTTAAATCATAATGAAAATGTATTCTTGGTTAAAATGAAAGCTGCAGGGTTTTTTCCCTAAGCCTGTTTATGGTCCTTCATTGGCTTTTCAGAAGTTTGTCTAAATATTTAGCTTGCTGCTTCTACTCCCCCTCATTATGTTTAGCCCTGTGTTTGGTAGGGAAGCACTGTGACATTTGGACTCTGGTTGGTGTTCTCCTCGCAAGCTGCCGTGGCTGTGCGACGCGTGCAATGCTGCATTCTTTCATGATGGGTTGGTTTGGCTTTTCTACTTGAATATTGTCATCCCTTGGCCTTCTATGGAAATTGAAGGACCTGCTAATCTCTTTTTGAGGAAATGAGCAGGTTAGATGGGTGAAGGCAGCAAAGGGGAAAAGGATCTGGGGGTCCTAGTTGATGGGAGGCTGACCATGAGCCAACAATGTGCTCTTGTGGCCAAGAGG
>JANHGN010023327.1:0-21261 GCA_024605025.1 Megaceryle maxima | reverse complement strand
GGGGGTGGTGGGGGGGAATCCAACTTGATCAAGTTGTTTCTGGTTTTGCTTGGGCTCTTAATAAAGCAGCAAACTGTTGCTGAGCCTGACCCTTCCTAGCTAGGATGGATGTCAGTGACTGTGTCTAAAAAGAGTAATGGAACCAGAGGGGTAGCTGTTGAGAAGCACTGTGCCAGAGCAAGGTGCCTACAGAATGATAAACAAATCATGTCTAGCCATAACATCACCCTGCTGCTTTCTTTCCCTTTGGTTCTTGCCTTCTGTGTTTCTTTGGTTAAAGAGATGTTAACAAAGACTTCCCCTTCACTTCTTCCCAAGCAAATTCTCCTGGGCTGATGTTTAAGTAACTTGAAGTGATTTATTCCAGGTAAATTACTATAGTTAGTGATATCTGCATGTGCTCAGGTAGGACGACTGGAACTAAAGCTGGTTTCAACTCCTAGTAATAATTATTTGGATAAATCCTGTAGTGCTATTTACATGCAAATACCTTGGCAAGTGGAAAACACTCATCTTAGTAACTAGTTACAGCAAAATGTACAGATCATTATCTTCAATATGCACATTTCAGTAACTCTCAAACCTTTTTCTATTTACTTCGCCATAACAGCAGGAACAGAAACCTCCTCAGTTGGTCGATCATAGAATCATAGAAATGCCTGGGTTGGAAGGGACTTCTAGAGGTCATCTAGTCCAACCCCCCTGCCGAGAGCAGGGACATCCTCAACTAGAGCAGGTTGCTCAGATCCTCATCAAGCCTCACTTGATCTGTGCTAGCGTGCCTCAGTTTTAATAGCAATCTTAATTGACTCTAGAGCTGTGTCAAATAATAGCTACTGCACCAAAGCAAACCTTGGTCTCTTCAGTTCCTATGCTGTGACGAGTTGTCTTTGCTGTATTGAAAATGTGGATTAGTCCCCTTCAAGGCTGGAGAGTAGTTTGTTTAGCTCTCTTATATGGTCTCTTCATGAGCAAAAATTTTCCAAGGACTGTTTTTTGCAGCAGGTAAATAAGTAGGGTGGAGTTAAGAAGCCTGCTAGCCAGATGCTACAGTAAGCTCTCTGAGGACCCATCCATTCCTGAAGTGTTGGATTTCTGGTGGATGGTTGCAGTTTTAGGGCAGGCTGCTGTGGGTGACATGGTCTTCTCCTAGCCCTAATCACTGATGTCCCTCAGTGATTATTTCCCACTCATTTCCCACCTGTGTTCCTATGGCCTTTGTGTTGGATGTGGTAAGTGGTGTCTTTCTCCCTCTCTCCTTCCAGATCATCACTACTTCTCTTATATGATGCCTTCTAGCTTCTGTTGACATTGTAACCTAATTTAATCTTACTGCAAAATCTTAATGTTGATGTGCTTCCACCTTTCTGAAGAGGATGGAAGCATCCACACAACTTGATGACTGCCAGGTCATTTGACAGTGTGCTGGGAAGTCAGGTAGCAAGCCCTTGTGCATGGTAGGCTTGCTTAGACAGATAGACCTTCTGTCAACACTGAAGAGCAGAGGAGTTTCTGGTTTCATGACAGTTCTGAGTTTAAATAAATGTCTCTGCTGAGGAAAGGTTTTAAGGAGAGAAATAAGGTCAATATTTCCAGTAGAACTCTGTAAGAGTTGTCGTGAATTTCAGCATCTTAAAAAGTTGGAGTCCATCAGGCAGCACTACTCTAATTTGAAGTGATGAAGGATCCTTGAATATTGTCTGACATGAGAGTTGGCACCTTAATGATCCTCTGGTATCTACAATAAATATCTTTAATCTTTAAAGAAGGCTCATGAATTGACACTTTGAACTCCCCTGGAACCACATCTTCCACTGGCTGCTTTGACAACCTCGGTGTGATAGACCAGGTCGGGATATTTCCTAGAATGTGTAGAAATAGCTGTCTGATTACATCTCTTTATTTTCTCCTTGGCAGATGTGAACCTTGAGGGGCACGTTAAAGGCGCGTCTGGTCAGAGGCGTGTTGACAGCGGCAGACAGCCTCGCGCGGGGTCCTGCCCAGGAGCTTTGCAGGGCAGCCTTTGGCATGAGTGCAGGTTTGGCACATCAGTGTTGAAGAAACCCGTGTGGGTTGGGAGTAGCCTTGACCCCCTATCCTTTTTGTCAGATGTAACTCTGTAGTCTCTTAAGATTTTTATTTATGTTGCTTCTTGGCAAGTGCCTTACTCCAGAGATTTAGCCTTTGGGTATTTACCTGTTGTGCTAGAGTGTAAATTCTTATTCAGACTGTAACCATCCTTCTGTTTCCCTGTATGATTTCTCCCTTGGTTAGAGAGTAAGGACGTGTTGCTTTTTTTTTTTTTTTTGGAGAAAGTGTTTATCTTTCCAAAATACAACCCTTCTATTTCCTTCCTCCCCCTCATATAATTGTTGGTGTGTCTTGTGTTCATAAGAGGTGGCAGCTTTTTCAAGAGCTCCTGTTGTTTGTTCCTCCACACCTATTATGGTAGTGAACCCAGCTCAGATTTAAATCATTGCAGAGCTTGGAATGTTGAGGTAAGTGATGATTTGTCAAAAAGTAGAGAACATTCTCACTCAGGTTCTGTGAGTAGAGCTGAGTGACTTTATTCTCTTCTCCTGAAGAAGGGAATTTTGTTCAGCTCATTACATAAGTTTTTTTTCTAAACTGTGGATGGAATCCATACTCGGAGAAACGTCTTTATTTTTTAGTTCTGTAATCTAACAGGATTCTGAAGTCATTTTGGACTTTCACACACAGATTAAAAGGATGGGAAAGGCTTTTTGCATTCCTTGAGTCTCACCTGGTTCTTCTGTTGTGATGAATTTTTTTTTATTTTTTTTATTTTTCTCCTTGGATGATTAATTATGAATTGTACTTCAGGCTTGCTAACTTATTCTTTAGTCTCTAGACTTTGCTCCTAGCTGACACAGGAGACCTGCTATCCTTTGGAAGCTTCTTCCTGCAGGGAAAGGGTGGGCATGAGAAGCAGTATTGCCAAGGTTCTCTTTAGTCCTGTTTTATCAGTGGAAACCCAGAGGTTCTGCAGAGGAATCGAACCTCTACCTATTTTGAAAATGATTGTGGAACTTCCTAGAATAGCACTGGGGAGTTGTTTCTTCACTTGTGCATCTTTTGGTGCACCTCTAGAGAACATTTTCATCTCTTAAACTGCTTTCTTGATGCTCTACTGATTTTATGAATGCTGCACTTGCTTGTGCTTTTAAGTTCTTATACAATACTGCACATAATAAGTATTTTTAGTCAAGCTTCACAACTGTGTAAATCTGAGTTTAAAATCATGTAGGAAAAGATCTGTGGGGAGAGTTGAGTGCAAGGAATTTGGATTGTTCAGATAATATATCTATAAAAAATAGCTGTTTTCTGAGTCTGGCACTGTGCTGGCAGGATTGTTGGAGGCTCATTGTGGTTCTGGGAGCAACGTGGATTGTGCAAGTAGTAATAGGTAGCATTGCTTGGGCACTGCCTTACACCTCTTGCTGCATCAGACAGGAGCAAAAATGAAGGTATTTTTAAGATATTCAGCTTTGCTGAATGTGCAGTGACCAATTTAGTGTAATGATCTCTAAAATAAAGCATGTAACATCCAAATTATGTGACAAATGTCTGCAACTGTTGAAAAGAAAAAAAAAAGATTAAAAATGAGGTTAAATACTGTAAAACCTAAAATGTTTCATGTGGGTCAACAAACACCTACAAACTTACTCCCTGTTTGTGTGTGTGTGTGGAGGGGGGGAATAGTGCTAGAAGTTTGCAACCTACCATGAGGCTTTGATTACATTGAATAACTGTAATAATTAGTTGTACCCTGAAAGCCATGAATTTTGATGTATAATGCTGAGGAACAAATAATACTCTACTGTGAATTAATCTTCTATTAAAGGTCTGTTATGACCTTTAGTTGTGTAGCAAATTGAGACCTTTAATGTAATTACTTCCTTTGCAGGAAGTAAGTGGACAGACTGTAGAAATCCCTTCAGCTTATCAGTCTTCTTGACTCTTGGAATGGTGGGTGTTGGGAGGGACCTCTGGAGCTCATCTGGTCCAACCCCCCTGCTCCAGCAGGGTCACCCACAGCAGGGGGCCCAGGATCTCATTGTGCAGGTGGGTTTGGAATCTCTCTAGAGGAGGAGACTCCACAACCTCTCTGGGCAGCCTGGGCACTCAGTCACCCTCACAGGAAAGAAGCTTTTCCTTGTGATAAAGAAGTGTTTCTTCATGGAGGAAAAAAAAACTCCAAACCCTTTCAGTTTGTCATTAAGAAACTGGTTGGCATAGTGGAGTGAAAAAGGTATAAAAAAATATTTCAGCTTCAGATATTGCATCTGAGACTTCAAACCCAGGTTAGCAGCTGTTTGTGTTGCCTCTAAGCTATCATTTTGATTGTCTTCAACTCCTCAACTGATCTGCTGTGTGAGAAATGTAGGAGAGTCTAATAGCTGGTATAATGTCCAGCTGTGAGATCCATTGTTTTTTCTGTAACTCATTTTGCTATTTCATCACCTCTGCTGCTTTGAAACAAGCATACACTGGAAGAATGCTCCCAGTGACAAAGCTAGATATGATCTGCTAGTCCTCAGAGACAAGTAGAAAGCCTTTGTCCATGTAGGGTAAGAAAAAAAGTCAAATTAGCTGAGTCTTGGATACCTGATTTGGTTTGGAATAAATTTGTTACACTTGAAAACACAGATCAGTTGAGGTACCAAGACTGCCTGAAATGGAGATCTGAGCAAAAAAAATAAGGGAGGTGACTTGCTTTTCATGGTACTGTTCTAAAAAATAGTGGGGTCTAGCAAATTTGATTTCTAACATTGTATTGTTGGAGCTGCTTTCCAGCAGGTCAGCCCCTCACTGGTACTGGTGCAGGGGGCTGTTCCTCTCTAGGTGCAGGACCCTACACTTGCCCTCGTTGAATATCATGAGGTTCCTCTCCGGCTTGTCTGGGTCTGGCTGGACAGCAGCACAGCCTCTGGTGTGTCAGCCACTCCTCACGGTTTTGTATCATCTGTGTTAGTTAATAAAACAGAGAAATGCTTCCCCCCCCCCGACCTTCCTATGGTGTCAGTAACCTCACAAAACTCTGCAGTCTTGTTTCCCTCTCCTAGAACTATTGCACACAGTGCTGTGGAGGGAGTGTTTTATCTGCATGCCATAAAGGCTGTTGAGGCAGGCTTCATGTGTTATATTCTTGGCTCAGCATGGCTTGAGGTTACCTAGCCAGCAGTCTTTGGTCACTGAAATGGTGCTGCTGGAACTCTGCCTACGCTCTGTTTTGGCTGTTTCTCCTAGATGGCAGAGTAGGAAAATGCTTGGTGTTTAACGTGTAGTTAATAAAGGAGAGGTTGTCAGTGGAAACAGATGCCATGCTGTATTGGTCTAGCCGCTTGCTCATCTTGAGCATCATCAGACCAGTGGCAAGATGCCTTTGCAGGTGTTTGAGCAGAGAAGGTGGGGGGTGTGTGGTGTCTACCCTTCTGTGCTCACTGAAGAGGAGAGGCTCTGGGCACACGGTGGAATTGGTTTCAGGGACTCTGTGGAGGGTTCCAGCTTGTGCACCTGACAGCGTGCGAGACTTGGTGTGACACAGAACAGAGGTCAAGCTATTGATTTCATATGATAGAGCTGTCAAATCCTTATGCTGAGTAATGTTTAGCTCACAAAACTATCCTGCAGTAATCCTCTGTCTCCCCTGGGGATGTGGAGCAGCAGGGATAGAAAAGCAGCAGTTGTAACTTCATGTACAACTGGCTCGAGCTCTGCGGAGGCATACTGTCCCTCTTGCCCTGATAAAAAGTCTTTAGCTTTCTTTTCCTACAGCCACAATTTATCATGCTCTGCAGCTTTATTAGTGGGCAAAGATTTCTTTTAGGCATAGGTATGTAGAACTGGGCATAGTGGAAACCCAAGATGCGGTCAGTTCTGTGAAGAGCGGGAATGATGTGCTCTGCTTTCCAAAGTGTACACTATCCCTTTTTTCCTGTAATGACTTGCATAGTAAGTTATTTTTGCATGTCATTAATTATAAATGCTGATAGTAGCGATGGCAAAGTAAAATTAAGACTTACTGGGGCTCGGTTCTGCAAAGCAGATGTGGCTATTTGTTGGAAGAGCTGTTTCTGTAGTGGATGTGTAGCAGGTGGGATGCTTACCTAAGTGACCTGGGTTTGAGTCTCTGTTCACAGAACCACATGGGTGTTTTGCATTATTTATTGAGGAAAATGCGTAATTGGGCCTGTTTTTCTATTTCTGTCTCAGAGCAGCACTGCTGCAGTAAGGATAAACTTTCAGAGCTCCAAACGCAAAAAGAAATACTGGTATTGTTTCTAAATCTGTTTATTCAAAGTTTTATTAGGTACAGTTTATTTGCCTAAATGCCAGGGGTCACAAATCACACCTGGAAATACTGCTGTCCCTTACAATGTTAGTTTCCTACTTCACTGACTGCGGTGGACACGATCAAAGCATGACACAACTCTCCTCCTTACAGATATGCTGAGTGAGGGTGGCACTAATGCTGCTTGTCACTTGATTTATAGGTTCCTTCTTTTACAGGGTTGACAGGAGCAGCTTACCTGAGGTGAGCTCTATCAAGTGGATTTAGAATAAATAACCATGGGATGTATTTCAGAAGCTATATTAGAATCGACCACAACTTCAGGACAGGGCATTTTATCCTGTAAAGCCCAGAACACAATGGATTTGATAACCTGTCCTGGTTTCTATGAGTAGAGAGACAAGGACTTGCTTCTTTATAAGCTGCTTAGATAAAAGACAAAGCTGATGGGCTAATTGCCACCTTTATGTTTTGCCATGTGCTGCTGCTCTGGAGTGTTATTGGCTATTGACACTTTGTATATAGAATTAAAAAAATCTCTTTAAAAGGCTGTCTCTGGAAAAGTACCTGCATGCTCAGGAGGAAGTGAGTAGCTGAGACAAACAGCTCCGTAGGAACCCTTGCAGAGAGAGAAGGTGACTGTAATAGGAGATAATATAAATCATACTAAAAGAAAAATCATTATTTAACTGGGAAGGCAGCTGCCCAGCAGAGAAATTTGGCTCCTAGTATCTTTGACCCTGGGAGAGTTTGTCTTGGACCATGGCTGGCTTTTCAGTGCTAGCACTGTGCTTGAGGAGTGAGTCATTCTGGAAGTTGGGAATGCCTTCTGATGGGAACTCTTTTTTTTTTAAATAGTGCTAGATAGTTTCCAGCTTGGCTTTCAGCATTCGGCTGAGCCACTGGGGAGACGAAGGGTGTCACGTGAAAGGACTTGGATGGCTTTCTAAGCTTTAATGAAAAAAAAAATAAAAAAAAAATCTGAGCTTGCAGTTTTGCTGACACTGCCTCATTTTAGGAGACCATTAGAATGATCAAACAGTCTAAGAAAGCAAGCTGGAGAAAGAGCTTTTTCTCATATAATGACAGATCTTGCCTAGGAGCAAACTGCAGTGTAGAATATGTTCTGCACTTTGCTGTCTGTAACATATTCACATGTTGTGGTGTGTGTGAAGATCTAGATCCTGATAAAAAGAAGGGGAGAATACAGCAGAAGAAACTGGAAGAAGGTAGATTTATATTAGAAGTTATGAAGAAGTTCATCACTCTGAGGGTGGTGAGACCCTGGAATAGGTTGCCCAGGGAAGTTGTGGATGCTCCATCAATGGATGTGTTTAAATCCAGGTTGAATGAGGCCTTGAGCAAACTGGTCTAGTGGGAGGTGTCCCTTCTCGTGGCAGAGGGGTTGGAACTAGATGATCTTGAAAGGTCCCTTCCAACCCAACCTGTTCTATGATAACCTTTAGTCTGCCCAGTGCTGTTGAAAATACAGTCAAGCACTACTTAAATTTATTGGCTCAAAAACTGGCACCACCATGTGGCTTTTTCCAACGTTGAGATAGTCCTTCAGCTCTTGAAACAGTCACTTGGCTAGCCATGCAGATGGGGAACATAAACTCCTTGGAGAGTGTGACTCCAGCTCTGTTTACTTAACAAAACTCTCCTGGCCCAAGATTTTTTGCTTCTGAAATGTTTACAACAACAACTTACTGCATAAATGAAATTTCACTGTCCTTTCAGAGTGCTGGTTTTTTTGTGTGGTTTGTTTGTTGTCCATCTAACTAGTGGAAATAAGGCAGTGGATAGATTCTTGCTGGCAGGTTTAACTGCACAGTTGGATACTACCTCCTTACCAAAGTAATATCCAAGTAAGATGAGCAATCTAAAATCCCTTGGCTTTAGGGCAGGGTTGTGAAACATGTGGGTGTTCTTAATTTCCATGTACTTTAATAAGTGTTGAGAAGACTTGGTGCTTTCCAGGGTTGAACTGCATCTCCACTGAAGTCAAGGCTATCATCATAAGCTTTCCAGAGGTCACTTGACACTGAACAGTTTTCCTCTTGGTCTGACAGCATCATAAAAAGAGATGGCTCTCTCTGACAAGGGAAGAAAGAAATGGTAGCCACAGGGCCCTGGGAGTCTGAGCTGCTGCTGGCTTGGGTATAACTGCCCAATTTCTGGGAATTGTGGTAATAAGGCACAAATAGATGACACAAGAATCATTCTTACCCTGGCTCACTTTAATAATTTCTTTGTGCTTGTACAAGAAATGAAAACTGTTGCTTTATCATTTCACATGAAACTTGACATTTCTGTATGAGCTGGAAAAAATTGCCTTGAAATCTGGATCTTTGTAGAAGAACTGAAGATGTTGACTACACTGTAGCCAGTGTAAGGGGATCATATCAGATATTGTGAAGCTGCCCTGCATAATTGCATGAGAAGAGAATTTTTATCTTCTAAAAGCCATCCCTTGGGGATCACAAGACAGGTGAATTAAGTTACAGTGGTTTTAATGTGAATGGATGATGTCAGTCAAGGATGCTGCTAAAAGTTGTCTCTAAATCCTTACCAAAATAATTTGATGTATTTTCTTGTGTTTCCCATTCTACACAGCTTGTTTTATAAAGATCTCAAAAGCCATCATTTCAGCACTGCTCTGTGTTGTGTGTACCTCTCACAAAGTATGTGGGCTTGATCTGAAGACTGACAGGTCCCAGGGTGCCCTGGGAGGTTGCCAGTGCAGCAATGGGAAGCATGTTGGCACGGTCTGATGTCAGTAACATAGCAGACGCTTAACATGCTTTCAGAGCAGATCTAATGGAAACCACTTCTGGTGCATGTGCAAGTCACTCAGAGCACATGAAGTGGATGGAGTGTCCCTTCCTAGGAGGATAAAGGCAGTGCAGTAGGACAGCCATGGGCATAAGCAAGAGGAAGGCTGCTGAGCACCATTATATTATTTATTTATTTATTTTCTTTGCTGTTCTATTGGGTATGTTATCTTTTAGCTGTGTATCTGTTATGCCATCTTTAAGGGAAACCACAGTCTCATATGGGGGTCGTTGCTTCCTTAATGCAAGTCACTAGTACTAAACTAACCCTTTCTAGATAGGGCTACAAATGTCTGAGGTGACTTGTGAGGCAATGAAATGGTTCAGCTTCCAGTGTCTGTAAGAAAGCTGATAGCAGCTGGCCTAAATTTGTGTAAAGTGCCTCTATTTTGACATACCTGCATGTTGGGAAGTCCAGCTGAAGATCCTTCTGCCAAAGACACTTTAATATAGATAGGCTGCCTGTAATGATGGGTCTAAAAAACCTTGTTCAATCGTTGACCAAATTAACTTAGCTTATGATTTAGTTAACAAGAATGTTTAATTGACTAGAATACCTCCCTGTGCTGAGATCTATTTGGGTGGATTTCTCTTGTAAATATTTCCAAAGAAATTAATGGTTTTGTTCTTCCCTTTTAGCTGTATCACAGAGTGCTGCGTTCTTTTTCACAGCTATTGATTGGAATATTTTGGTATCTTTTGATATTCCATTTAAAGCCATTGTAGAAAGATGCTAGAAATAACACTTAAAGCAGCTCCTTCCTTGTTTTTTCTGAACTGCCTACCCAAGAAAATTTCATATCAGAGCTGTGGCTGACTTGGCTTTGATTTTTAAAGAATAGTGGCAGCTCTAGGCAATAGTCAGTCCTTGTCTAAGGAGTTCTGAAAAGGCTAGCAGTTTGTAATCCTCAGAGATATCCTGTAGTCACCTTACTCCTATTATCCTGATTACCTGATGTTTGACCAAATGGCTCTTTGAGAATTATTTTAGACACAAAAAAGTGTCAAGAATTTTTCTGACAGGCTTCTTAATTTTCTTGGTATGGAGCTTAAAATAAAACTTAATAGAATCATAGAATTGTTTTGGTTGGAAGAGACATTCAAGATCACTGCCAAGTCACCACTAAACCATGGCCCTCAGCACCATGCCTTTGACAACCCCTCCAGGGATGGGGACTCCACCACTGCCCTGGGCAGCCTGGGCCAGGCCTTGACAATCCTTGCAGGGAATAAATTCTTCCTCATGTCCAACCTAAACCTCCCCTTGTGCAACCTGGGGCTGTTTTCTCTTGTCCTATCACTGCTTCCTTGAGAGAAGAGACCGGCCTCACCTGGTTCCAGCCTCCTTCCAAGGAGTTGTCGAGAGCAGAAGGTCTCCCCTGACCCTCCTTTTCTCCAGGCTGAATAACCCCAGGTCCCTCAGCTGCTTCTCACATGACTTGTGCTCTAGACCCTTCCTCAGCTTTGTTGCCCTTCTCTGGACAACAGAGGGGCTCCAGGCCCTCAGTGCCCTTCCTGGAGTGAGTGGCCAGAAACTGAACTCAGGATTTGAGGTGTGGCCTGTCCAGGCATACCCCTGCCCTAGTCCTGCTGGCCACACTAGTGCTGATCCAAGGCAGAACACTCCTTCTGGTTGAGATGGCTGCACTTGCACAGGGAGGTGATGAAATTGCTGCTTTGTGTGTGTGAGAGGGGAGTCCTGATCTCCATTTCCATCTGCCCTGTAGTTTTTCCTTAGATGGCAGCTGGCTTGCAGTGGGAGTATCTGCTCTCTGGGAGATTGTGATTTCCCAACAGGAGAGGTCTGTCAGAACTACAGGATGACCAGGTGGCATTTAAATATGCTCAGGTAAATTAAACCCTGAAGATGGCTCTGAGTATTCTGGAAATAAATATCTGCATTCCCCTTGCCCCTTCCCATGAAGGTGTTCGTGTTCTATTTTAGACCTGTTCATGGAGAAGATAAATCCACCTTTGATTAGTGGAATGGCACAAGAAACTTTTATTCCTCTAATACCTGAAACCTCAGCTGGTTTCATCTAGCCCTAGGTGACTCTCCTGATAGTAGAGATGTCCGCATTTAGCAGTTGGGACATAGGATGTCTGGGGTGTCAAACATCATGGAAATGAATTTGTGAGCATTCATTGGGACTTTGTCTTCAGAGCCTTTGCTGTCAAAGCAGGTGCCTATTGTCATGGAAGGCATTGCTTTATGTGGCAAACGTGTCTACACTCATTTTATTATAGAAAAAAATAGCTTTAATAATAGAAGTGATGCTTTCATGCATCTTTTGCCTGATGTTATGGAATGGAGGTTAGGTAAGGCTCGCAGCAGGGAGGGAGGTGAATTCAGAGGCTGCTTCTTGTCTAAAATACAGATGCCCTGATGAGATAATAAAATAGTGTGGGTTTCTTGTACAGCGAAGCTAGGAAGTCGTGTGATGTAAAAATAGTTATAAGAGATGGGAACAAAGGGGAGATGTCATCTTTGTCTGCTCATCAGAGTTTAGAATTGAGCAAAAAATAAAACCCCCTGCACGATCTCACCAAAACCCACTGAATTGTGGTTTAGGTTTTTGTTGTGATTGAAATCTTTCTCTAGTGGCACCATCAGCTCAGCTCTACTCTGAGGGAAAATGCATTTCTTATAATGCTGGTAGAGTGCACAGGTCTCCTCTCACTTTGCCTAAGCAGCATAGCCTTGAGGTATGTTACCTAGAGCATGAAGGTCCATGCTTAGGTGTGGAATAGGTGCCATGGGGCCTCTTTTTTTTTTTTTTTCCTCCATTATAGTTCTGTCTGCATGTCCTTCCTGAAAATCTGTAACTTTAGGATAAAAAAAATAAATTCAAGCCAGTGATGTGTAATTGTCAGTTTTAGAGACAATTGTAGCAAGAGTGGTGTGGACCTGGAGTAATGAGTGTGATTCTTTCTCCTCCCCCTGGATTTTTCCATCCGGTCTCAGAGCAGTGTTTTCTGCCAGGTGGGCTTTGGGAACACCTCTGGAGGGGGAAGAGAAGTGTTCTAGAGGCAGCTCTGTTACCTCACGTGCCGCAGGTTCTACGGTTGCACATTTGTGAAGTACAAGGGTGGTGGTGCTTGGGAACGTTCAGGAGTGAGTACATTTTTTTTTTTTTTTTTTTTTTTTTTCTAGATGCATATTCAAATTAGTAGTTGAAGAGGCAGGTGATTCTTTAAATCAATTTCTGTTTCATAAATGGTCTTAGGAAGAAGAAATTACTTGATGAGATGTCGCAAGAGGCCTTAGCTTACATTTCCCATTTTTGCACATTTGCAAACTGAAATAATTTTGTCCTGCAGTTTAAAAGTCTCACATTTCTTGCTGTACCATCCCTGACCAAGACAGAGAGGGGCTGTGTTTTCATTCATAGGCCCCAGAGGACCAAATGTTTTGGGAGCAGCTTCAATAAAACTTTTCCTTTGCTGGTTGCTATGAGCTTGTGAAGATGAGTTTATTTTTGTCCATACTTAGGAGCCCTGCCACCTCCACAAACTAAAAGCATGGCTTGCTGCTATCAAAATGAGTGAAATTGTGAACGTGAGGCTAGCAGTGGAGCTCCCTGCACTCTCTACGCGCTTTCAAGTTCAGCGGCAGCGGTGCGCTCGTGACCACGCACAAGTGGTGTAAACAGCTTGTGAGCAAGGCTACAGTGCTGGGGGGATTGCACGTATAGTGCTGCTCAGATGTTTGCTGCTTGTCAGGTGACCTTCAAGCTAAAATAGACAAAGTTTTTCCCTCTCCTTGCACGCTATTAACATCGTTCTGCCATAAATGAAATGTTCTATTGCAAGCGTATTGGCTGCTGTCTTTAGGGAGATTATATAGCAGAGCCTTGGAGAAAGAGTGAGGGCAAGAGTGTGTTTGTTTTTCCCTCTGTTTTTTAAAATCCCTAGAATAGCCAGAAATGATCTCATTGTGGAGCGTATGCATTTTTCTTCAGCTCATTGATTCTGTGAATATGAATTTTTCCCCTCTTCATAGTGGTACTACAGCTGGCTAAAGAGAGACTTTTTTTTTTTCTTGTGAAGAAAGACAAAAAGCATTCTGTTTTTTTTTTTTTCCTGCCTTCCAAGTTACTTTTTGCTTTTGTAGTATCTAAAATGTGGTTGACATTTACCCATTTATCAGTGTCCTGTTGCCAGTCTCCCTGGGTGTTCGTAAAACTAAGTACATAACAGGGTGTTAGATAAATACACTGAGCAGAACGTGCCTCTAACAAACAATCAAGTTTAAGTTCTAAAAATGTAGTTTTGTGCATTGTCAGCAGCTTTTTCCTTTTGTGTTTTGCTGTTCTTGTCTCTGAGGTGCTGAGAATCCTCGTAGGGAGTTGCTGCTTAGCGCTTACAGGTAGAAACTTAGTGCATCATAACACACTGTTTTATTGCCCACTTCCCTTTCGTAGGGAGAGGCATTAGCTGTGGTAAATTGCTTAATTCTCAACGTGGGTGCTCGTTGTTCAAAACATTGTACTTGAGTTAAATGAGGGGAGGACCTCAGGAGAGGGTATATAGACAGTCCCTATGGGTTCGTGCATTTGGCTTTTGTAGGTGGGTAGTAGTCTCGTGGGCTGTATTTGCTGTATGTACAAGCTCTGTCTAGGTCTTCAGGTTTATTCCGTCTTGAGCCCTTTCTGTCTTCAGTGCAGCAAGTGATAAAGATGGTGTTTTTCTTGAAGACTGAGATTCTGGACTAGAGGGGAAATGCTGAGGGGAAAAAAGGTGCCCTTTCTAAATGCAGCAAACTCCTTGCCTGCATTGCTTTATGTGGTTGTTTAAGGTCTGATAGCACCCCTGCCCTTCCTGTAGAACTCTGCTGCAGTTGGAAGATGGATGAGAAGTTACACTTTCAGTTCCTCTCCATTTAACTGCTCAGGTGCCCCATCACAGCTGCCTTCCTGCACAGAGAGAGGTGCTGAGCTGTGTGCTTTGAGTATGGGTACCCTGGGTACCTCTGCAACAAGCTCTTCAACCCCAGGAAGTTCAGTGGGCAAGTTCGGGCATCGGGTGATGTAGCTGCTAGCTTGGGCTGGACATTGAAGTTCCCCTGAGCTGGAGAAGCAGAGTCAAACTCCTGATGTTAAGAACATTCACGTTTCCAAAAATTTGTAACATCAGGTGGTGTGCAGGGGTGGGAAATCTTGACTTCTGGGTTTGCATTTGCTGAAAACTTAAGTTATTCCAGAAACTTAAACCCTTACCTATTGGGCATATTTAGCATCTTCTTTAGTTGAAATGGACATCTGTCTCAAATAAAATTAAATGCAGAATGAATTAACTGCAGAGTACAGCAGAATACTACCCAAGAAACCAGCTACTGATGCAATCCCATGGACTCGTTGTGGTGTCCAGCTTGGAGCTGAGCACAGTCTAAGGCAGGACTCCTTCCCTGGTCTGGGGCTTCTGGTGTGGGGCTGGGGCTGGTGAAACAGCAACCGTAGAAAAAGTAATGCTTGTTCAGTTGTCTGTTGGAGAAATGGGCATCTGAGGGGAGCGTGAACATCCAAGGGAAAGGAAAATCTCCAGGAATTTCCTGTTTAGTCTAAAGATTGTGGTGTGTAAATTGTTTGTTGTTGTTGGGGTTTTTGTGGGTGTGTGGTGGTTTAGTTGTGGGGTGTTTTTTTTTTTTTTGGGGGGGGGGGGGACAGTCTACTTGTAGTTTACTAAATTAAGAAAATATTTTGTTCATGTTTGTAAAATAGACTCATAGAACTCCTGAAGGCTTTTACGTTTGTGGGGTTGTTTTGATGTTTGGATTTTTGGATTCTTTTGTTTGCAGAATGGCTAATGCATTTTAAGATAACTATGGAAATATGACACAAGTTGTTTTTGCAAAACAGAGCTGCACTTTTTTTTAACATGTAATCTTATTTTAAAATCATTTACATTGGAGAGGATTTTTTTTTTTTCTACTGCAAGGTGTATTCCACTTCTTTGTTAATCATTAGGGTTTGATTATTGTGTTTGATGTGACTCATTTTTTCCAAGGACTTCTATTGCAACAATTACACACATACAACAGGAAGTCTAGAAGGAAGTTCAACATCAGAAGTATCACTGAAGATTCTTAGTTGCTTTTACAGCTAATTTTTATGTTTTGTGGTGTTAATGATTTCTTGCTGTGTATGTTCTGTTTCTCATGAACAGAGTATATTGTGTCTGCTTTATCACTGAGAATATTTTTTTAAACCCACATGTGGCAACATAATAAGAAACTTATCTTTGGTTTTGGAGTTGAACACAAAGTTGTATCTAAATGCTTTCTAGTGCCGCTTCTTTTGTTGACCTAGGGAGTGACCTGTAGTAGCCATATAGAATAGTTAAAATTATCAAAAGGTAATACAGCTCTTCTGCTACATAGTGATCTTGGTTTTGCCATAAGTCATCTTCTGCAGGTATTTTGGGTTTCTCTTTCTGCTTCCTTTTGAGTAAGCTTTAGAGAGGAGTTGCGTATTCAGTAGTTCAGCTACTTTCTATCTACCAGAAAAAGTTTTAGTTTTGAGGCAGTATTGATGGTCATTTGGTAGGTGATTGCTTCTGTTCATATAAAAACGTTATTAAGAAGTGTCAGCAAGGGCAAAACAGGTGGACTTCCAGTCGTGGTTCGTTCTCCTTACATTCCCTACTTGAACCATGGATGATACGCTGCTGCCTTTGGGGCTGTGCTTTGTTCTAGGTGTGTATAAGTTCATCGGTGTGGTACTGTGCTGTGCTGGACCCAGTCTGGAGGTGTTCTCCAGAACTCGTGGCTTAAACCATGTGGCATGTGAGGCTGTGCTAGAGGTCCATGGAGAGCTGGTGAGAAGAGACAGGTCTGGCAGCAGAGGACAATGAGCTACCCAGTGCTGTTGAAGGAGAGGGCTCCTGAGTGGGGCTCTCCTCTTCTGGTAAACATGGGATTTTTATTTTATTTTTTTTTCTGCCATGTGTGGAAGCAGTAACTCTTCTATGTGTTCAGTCATGCTGTAAAAGCTCTCCAGCCCTTTAGGTATTTTGAGACTGTTGTAGGCTCAGCTTTGCCCTCCATGAGGAGCCCAGGTGCAGGAGGCAGTGCAGGTGCTGCATTAACACTGCCTTTGACTTCAGTGGATCACTTTTAAGTGTCTGCATAGCAGGGTACTGGGAGGATCAATTAGTCATTTTATCTCTGGAGGACACAAAATGTGGGTCTTGGAAGTGAGTGGCCTGAAACCTTGGTTTGGAAACTGGAGTTTCCACTGTGCCTCTGCCCTTTTGAAGAGCTCTTGTGTTGAGGGGAAAGAAATTAAAGGAGATGCCAAGCTGTTGTGTGCTGTCAGGTATGGCCAGCCTGTGGTCTGGTCCCCGTTTCCAAAGACACATCTATCTCCATTGTGGACCTCCCGTCTTCCAAAATAGTGAAGTTGGTTCACTTCCTACACCAAAGGTAGAAGATACCTTCTTGAAGCATGCCTGCAGAGCTGATGCTGCAAGGAAGGAAAAACCACATGATATGGTAGTAGAGCATTTAGGGAACCTGTTGGATGCAGTTGAACACCTCACTCAATTATTTCTCTCTTCAAAACCTAGCAGCTTTCTTCTTCTATTCCTTTTCCTCCACTTCTTCCCTTTCTTCTCCTTGTAACACCATCCTCAAAAAAAAAAGTGTGTGAAAAAGAGACCAGCTGCGCCCATCTTGGGAATGGATTTTCCTTCTGAAAAAGGTGGATGTGTAACATTAGTCTATGTCATAATCTCAAAAGTCATATATAAACAAATGTATTACTGTTTTTTGAACCAAACAAACCCCAGCATTTAATGTAGCTCATGATATAATTATCCCACTTCACTTGATCATCATTTTTTGTCTAGCTGTCCTGGTTAAGGCAGTTATGCATACATTCCAGATGAGAAAGTGTATTTTAATTTGGTTTTACTGTTGCTGTGTACTAAAAGAAAAATGAAGCCAACCTAATTCAGTCTCTTAGTGTGTATACGTTTTATGGAAATACCCTAAAATTAATGAATTTATAACTTTAATTTTTGTTTACAAGACCAGATTGCAAGCCCCATGTTGCAAAGCTAATCTGTTATAGAAGAGCTAATCATAAGAAAGGCAAATAAGTATCAGATTACATATTTTTTTCTACATCAAAAATATGACCATATGTGCCTTTGAGTAATTCCAGATGGTAGGCTGCTGCTTTATAATTTGGTGTTTTGGATGTAATTTCTTCAGAA
Organism: Megaceryle maxima; assembly: GCA_024605025.1. Taxonomy (NCBI): domain Eukaryota; kingdom Metazoa; phylum Chordata; class Aves; order Coraciiformes; family Cerylidae; genus Megaceryle; species Megaceryle maxima. The sequence continues at coordinate 3,894 of JANHGN010023327.1, read as the reverse complement.
TTTTTTTTTGTAAGTAGGCCATTCCTTAGGTATATTACAACCAGAAGAAGATAAAAGAAGGTATTCAGTTCACTACGTGTATAAATCTAAACTATTCACCTATTAATTCTCCCCTCCCACCCCCCAACATTTTGGTTGCATAGCTGAGCTATCAAGAGATGTGTCAGGTTTAAACTGGTTGTATTGACTTCTACATATATTAACATTACATAGTCCCTAGATGATCACATACTATGGTACAACTGTTTTTTTAACAAGTGTTTTTAAGAAATGTATTTGGACTCTTATCAAGAGCTTTCCCAGAGTGAATGAGGAGCCTTTCAAATAAAAAGGTCAGTATTTGAGAACCTCTGAAAACAATACTATATTATGAAAATCATTTAGCAGCCTTGGCTCTGGCTGCCAACACTAGTGCACCCTCCAAGTGTTTTTTAAAGAAATACTCTGAGAGCTTGTCAGGTTATTCTCTTCAATGATTCCCTTGTGTTTATCAGGTAATTTTAAGGACCTTTATGTTGCAAAAGGAACCTTAGAAATAAGCATAAGCTTGGTTCATGTTGCCAAAGGCAGTCTTTAAATATCCCACCTCAGCAATTGCAGCTGAACTTTCACAGTAAAGTGTGAAAAATGCAATTTTAGGTTCTAGTTAATAAACTCTTAATTGTTCTTGTATCTGAGGTTGCTTGGGACTCCTTTGCTTCAGGACTGGCTTGTAATAATCCTTCAGTGCTTTTACCCTCATGCCCTGGGCAACCTGATCATTTTTGATGCCCACGGGAAATGTCTGAATGATGTTTTGGGTCCTTGGGTCCTTGTTTTCTTATTCTTTATGATCAGGCGCTAGGATATCCCAAGGTAATTAAAGATGATCATTGAAGTTCTTAACTATGCATATCTATTTGTGCTCTCCCCACCCCCCCTTTTTTTTTTTTTTACTACTTCCTCACAAAGTTTTAACAGTATTTTATAAGTCACTATTGTAGGAAATAATAACTGTCCCCATGTCAATAGATTCTTTATTTTTGATTTCACTCAGAGGATCACATGGGATCCATACATGACCTATAAATAACACAGATCATGAGCTTGGCATCACAAGTGTCTGTTCTAAGTTGCTTTTTCATCTTCACCCTCCCTTGCAGTTGAATTTTGGGAGTTTAAGAATGGTGATGTGCTGTATTTGCTTCATGGCAGAGGAAGGTATAAGATTTAGTCTTGGCTGTGACAATTGCAAATTCAGAGTATCTGGAAAACTCATTTTCATGGCTGAGAACTTTGTCCTTTTAGTACTTCTTGAGGCTGAAAATATTGTTTATTGATTATTCAAGAGTCATGTGAAGTATTAAATAGGACTTTTAAGAGACTTGTGGCTTTAAAGCCTTTATAAGCTTGCCCAAATGACTTTGAGGTGGTCGTGAAGAGGTTCTTTGTGTGCTTTGGTGAGGTATTAGATGCTTGTGCCTGCAAAATGTTTCTTTATGTAATGTCAGAAAAGAAAGTTCTGTGATGTGTCCTTTTTACAATCATATAAATGTGAGTAATGTGAGCATTTTTAAAAAAATCAGATAAATTTCATCCAGTGTTGCAAGTATGGGCAATTTAAGAGAAATTATCTTGATTTCTCAAGAAGCATTATCTTCATGGAAAAGTGCAAGTTGAGTAAAATAGTTTCTGGAGTACAGGACCTACTGTACAGTGCTATTTCTGAAATACCGCTAGGAAAGAGGCCAGGATTAGAAGGAGAGCAAAATTTAGCAGTATAGAGAACTGGGATTGCTAATGGTAAGCATTTTCTCATGCTTGTGACTGTACCATTTTTACATAGCAGTCTTTTAGAATGTTTAGAGGAAAGATAACACAGTATGCTTCTTTGGGCTCAAGTACTTCTGTGGTCATCTTTATCTGTGTTTTAGACTCTTGGTGGTTGTTCCAGGGTGGGTGTCTTATTTTTCTGTTTTATGGGTTGGTTTTTTTGGTTTTTTTTTGGTTTTTTTAATAAATTCTGTATTTTAAAAGGTTTTTGTCACTTTTCTATGAAACCTTTGCCCTGGCCCTTCAACATCTTATATGAAAACAGTCCTGTGCATCTAGATTCCTATTCCTGCTGACTGGCTTGTATCTCACTTGGTGTTTAAGTTTAAGCCTGTCCACAAGCCTTTGTGTACAAGGAGGAGAGCATTTCCATGCAGTTGTTTTGAGATACCAGGGAATGAATGAACTTTTGCAGTATTAGGCTTGTTTGCACTATTGCTGTCATAAGAACCCCCTCAGAAGTGATGCTTTGCAAATCCTATCTACTGTTTCATGGGTTTTAGATTTAAAAATGACTTATTTGGTGTGCAGTTAACCTGGAAAACTGGCCTTGACGTGTGATGCTGCTTAATGTGCATGGTGCTGTGTTCTTTATGTGCATTTTTAATTTTTAAACAGCTGATGTAGCAGCAGTGAGACACTGTCTGGCATTTTTTTAAGCTCTGTGATCATTCCTTCTGCATCAGGCTTTCAGGAAGACACTGTCACCACACCCACCAGCGGCTCCCTCTTCTCCAGGGACTCCTTTTCCTCATATTTTGTACAGTGCCTGTGGGATTTAGCTGTTCGGAAGCATTTGTTTGACTCATTCTACAAGGTGACAGAATTTTGCTCTAGAGTCAGAAGCCCTTGAGCAAAACTGTTGGAAGCAGACAAAATCTGCCAGCATGTGCCCTTACAAGAGATGGGAGGCTGGTGGGGCGTGTGTGTGCACCTAAGACCTTGGACTGAGTTATGACAGGAACTGGGTTTTGGAGCAGAAGTGTATAGATAGCTCAGTTCCATCAGCACCAGTTCTCTGTGCAGAGCATAAGGAAGATGCTGTGGGGTGGGTGTATAGACAACTTAAAGAAAAAAGTTCCATTCAGTCTTTCTACAGAAATTGTCTTTGGGTAGAAGTTGGCCATGAAGAACACAGGATCATGTGAAACTAATTTGCGAGAGCTATGAGGAATTAAGGTTTGCAAAAAGGAAAGGGGATGCTATAATGGGAGTTGCAGTTGCCTCTCCCAGTGTATCCTTCCACACAAACTAGTGATGTTCCTTTGGGTGAAATGTGGGCTAGCAGAAGACAAAAAGCATTGTATCTCCAAGTAAACACTAAATTCATATGCTGCATTTTTATATGTAAAATTGATGATGTTTGGAGGAGAGGATGCTTTGGGAGCTATTACGAAGTGTTGTCAATGCATTCCTGAAGGGGGAATGGCAGAGGTAACTTTTATTTACTTTAAGAAGATTAATTGAAGAAATACCAAATATTATTACAAATGAGACCCATACTGTCCTCTCCTGTAGAGCAAAATTTGTTGGATTTTTTATTTTTTAAAGTCTGGATTTTTTTTTTTTTTAATATGTAGCAATTTTTATGCTCTGCTAATTGTGTGTAGTCTCACTTCTTTATAGTCTGGGTTGCCACAAGGAATTTCAATAACCAAAATGTGTTGAAAGGTAAAGTGATGCATTGAATAAAAATCTAGATTACTGAATGACAAAACTTTGTCATATTGTTACTTTCTTCACAGAGGATTTTCTTTGGGCTAGCCAAACATGCTTTGGCTTTTGGCACTGATGTGCTTGTAAATGGATAATATTTGGTCTGAAAGGCATCTTTTAATTACTTTGCTCTTTCAATATGTGTTTGTTTGAATTAGTTTGAGACGTCTGAAGAGGAAAATGGTAGGTATGTTCTTGATACTGAAAAAAGTTGACACATTTCAAGTAAAACTGCTAAAAAAAGGTGGAACTTTTTTTTTAACCTATAGGTGGGTGTTTTCAGGTTAAAATACTGAAATATATATAAACATACTGTGAAGTGTTTCAGTTTTTTGTTTCCTGTAACTGGATTAAACAAGGGTTTCT